>OY747702.1:10279192-10484192 GCA_963556495.2 Valencia hispanica | reverse complement strand
GTTTTAGCTTTATATTAAACGGGTAGCACGTTCTGTGGATTGAAAGAAAAGTTTTCGTATTCATCTAAATTGTTGCTATGTCAATTTGTTACTATGTTACTACCTTTTACTACCCTGCGGCAACCCTGTAGTTTGTAGACTAAACATTTTATTGTCAAGCTAAGTTTGGAGCTAATTATTTAAATTGTAAACTTCATATTAAGCTTGAAACTGTGGATGAATAAACACGGACACGTGTATGTCATTGAATAATGAATCCCCATTTATTTTTCTTATATCAGGCAAAACAACCCAAATTATTGCTATTAACTTTTGACTTTGACACTTTACAAATGGCGACCCATACAAGGACAGTGAGTGTAGTGGTACAGTTTAGGCAGACAGAGACAGAGAGATTGAGAGCTGCATTTAAAAATCATGAAAAACTGAACAAAACCTGAAAAAATAGCATCTAGATTCAACGAACAGGCTGCAAAGCTGAGAGCAGAATCTCTCAAATTAAAACATCAATGATAACAGGGTCAACAACAAACCTGGAGACACCTGAAATTCTGTGTCTTACTATTACATTAAAAAATGTGTCAAAAATATTTATCAAAATAGCATTTTTTTTTTGTAAAGAAGAAAAAAGCCTAAATCTAATATTCTTATGAGAACATATATAATAAAAATTAATTTTTCAACACAAAAAACATTCATAATTGCTAAATTAGGCTAAACTATATGGTGGCACTAAATGAAACAGCATGTAAGAGACTGAAGAGCCTGTTCTTCTATGGGAGCAGCGCCGGAAGAGCTGAATCTTTGAGCTAGACTTCCCATAACTGTGACTTTTAAGGCTGTTATGATGGTGAAAGCTAATCTGTCTACCCTGTCCTAACAGTTGGGGTTGTCTGGGATCTGTATAATAAGTAATTATGACATTTCCTTTAATTCCTAAATAAATTTGATGAATTCTATAAGAAATGAAAATGTGACAACGCCTTGTTAGGACAATTTAGGACACATTAAGAACTGTTCCAAGTCTAGTAGATTGTAGAAGTTTCCTCAAATTACAAACTGAATTGGCCCAGACAGTTAAAGCTCTGTGGAATGAGCAAAACCTGTTTCTTACCCCAGTTTATTTATATATATATTTTTTTTTATAATTAATTGCATACTTGTTTTTGTAAGACAAACATGGTCATCATGAACAGAACCAGTTAGGTGGAGAATGTGGGCATCGATCCCACTCCCTCCTACAAGAGAGGGCACACTCTCATTTGTTCCCCTCAGCAAATAACCACACCAGCTCTGTGCTTCTAACATGATTTTTTCTTAAGCAGCTCAAACCATGTCTTTGAAAAAAAAGGGATTGTCTCCCTTTCACCTTACAGCTGCCGGTGGAGTGATGAGTCGGCTGAGTGATTAAGGTGAAGGACTGTTAGCCCATGTTCTGCATGCATGGGTTTGAATCCCATCCTTGTCTACAAGTCCTTGCAGAAACGTAATTGTGCTTGAAGAATATCTTCATCCGTTCTCTAGAGTAGAAGTCCTTTAAAATCCTCCTGTATCGTGGCCCCCTTCAGGCACACTGCTAGCATGGCTTCTAAAATGGAATAAGCACTGATTAACCCAGCCAGCTCTTCAAGAGTTATTTTTGTCAGATCTAAATATTCCCATAACTTTATCCAAAAAGCAGAGATGATGTTAAATTCTTTTGGTTTTCACCGGAGTCATGATCAGCTAATGAGGTGGATTAATACCACCGCAGCCTAATGCCGCGTTCACACCGCCCAAAACGTCAACGCCTGGAACGGCAAGATTACATGTTAAGTCTATGGTTGAGGCCGTCAGAGTCTCTGCGGCGCTTTGTGTGCTTTGGCCGCTGCAAATTTTTAAGCTTTTGCTGCTTTCCAAGCTTCAAAGCGGCAAAAGCCAGCAACGCAGAAGTTAAGCTTGCATCCACAAACGGCGCCAATGCGTTGTTTTTTTGATGGCTACAAAGCGTGCGGTGTGACCGCCGCATAAGGCGATGTAATGTTTCATTCTGAATTGGTAACCTCTATGGCGTCACATTCCTGCCAAAAAGCCTAAGCAGCGTATTAAGTAATGACAGCATTGCATTTATTAGTTGAGAGAGCACATCGCTCTCCTATCTTCGTGGGCCCATGAACACAGTACGTCAATCAGTGAAACATGCCCCCTCCACCCATCTGTACACAAATTGCGCTTTAGTGGCTGTATTCTTCAGTTGGGGGCAGTAACTCTTCCAGTTGATCTGATTGGCCCAATTTTTTGGCTTAAATCCAGGGACAGCCAGCGCCAGCATGAGACTTGGCCTAATAAGAGGAGAGGAAGAGCGGGGCTCTTGAGGTGGATTCAAAGCATAAAAAGAGGAGGAGGATGATGACAAACAAAAACAGTAAAGAGTTACCTTCCTATTCTCCCTCATCATCCTCCTCTTCTTCTTCTACTACACTTTGAACTGACCTCAGACTCCCCGCACTTCTTCTCCTATTAGGCCAAGTCCTGTGCTGCATTCATGGCCCACGAATAAATGGAAATACAACCGCAATCAGAACTATGCACTCTCTCGATTAATGAGTGCGCTATTGATTGTTTAAGACGCTCCTCAGAGTTTTTGGCAGGAATGTGACGCCATACCAAGCTAACATTGGTCACTTGTGAAAGTGTAGGAAATTTACATCTGCTAATATATTGTAGTATCTCACAGACATAAATATGTTTCTTTAAATCGCCAAACACAGTTATAAATGGGTGTCCCTCTGATTAGCCACTAGCCCTCTGTAGCTCTGAGGATTTATTACCCTTTCTTATATATATATATATACATATATATAGACCCTTTCCAAAAAATCTGAATATCATGGAAAAGTTTATTTATTTCCATAATTCCATTATAAATGTTAAACTTTCATACATTATAGTCAAGGCCCACGACTTAAATGATTTCAAGTATTTAGTTGTACATAATTTGGGCTTCTAGCTCATAAAACCCACAAAAACAGGATTTCTAAAAATTAGAATGCTGTGAAGAAATCAGCCCAAATTTTGTGTCACTCACTACTCATCTACTAAACTCAAAACACCTGCTCAGGTTTTCCCAGGTGTCATTAAATTGCTTCCCTTCGGTTCAATTGTCTCAGACAGGTTCAATATAGGGAAGACTGCAGACTGGACAACTGGCCAGAAGACCATCATTGATGCCCTCCATAGGATGGGTAAGCCACAATAGTTCATAGCTAAGGAGGCTGGCTGTTTACAGAGTGCTGTGTCCAAGCGTATCAATGGAAAGTCTAGTGGAAGGGCAAAATGTGGCAGGAGAAGTACCAGCAGAAGAGCTGACCGTGGGCTTCAGCGGATTATCAGACAGAGAACATTCATGAATCTGGCAGAGATCCAGAAAGAGTGGAATGAGGAGTGAGTCACAGCTTCAAAAACCACCACATTCAGAAGCGTCTCAACTGGGCCAAGGAGAAGAAGGTCCTCTTTTCTGATGAAGGTAAAGTTTGCCTTTCACTCAGGAATCAAGGTCCAAGGGTTTGGAGGAAGATGGGTGAGGAACAGAACCCAAGCTGCATGAGGTTCAGTGTGAAATATCCAGTCACAATTTGGGGTGCAATGTCCGGTGCAGGTGTTGATAAACTCTGCTTTCTTAAATCCAAGGTCACTGCATCAGTCTACCAGAATGTTTTAGAGGACTTCATGATTCCTTCTGCTGGGGATCTGTATGGAGATGCAGATTGAATCTTCCAGCAGGACCTGGCCCCTGCCCATACCGCCAGAAGCACCAAAACCTGGTTTGATGCCCATACCATCACAGTGCTTGACTGGCCAGCCAACCCGCCGGACCTAAACCCCATTGAGGATCTGTGGGGTATTATCAAGAGGAAAATGAGGGGCACCAGACTCAAAAACAAAGAAGAGCTGACAGCAACCATCAAGGAATTCTGGACTTCCATCACTCCCAGCCAATGCCACAGGCTGATGGCCTCAATGCCACGGCGCATCGAGGCAGTGATTAAGGCAAAGGGATTCCCTACCAAGTATTAAAGATTGACATATCACTTTGAAAGTACCATTCTGTATTTTGATTAATTTGATGTGATTTCATTCTTTTTTTTTCCTGCAAAAACTAAAAAGTAAATAGTGATTTCTTCACTGTATTTTATTTTTAGAATTCCTGTTTTTGTGGGTTTTATGAGCTGGAATCCCAAATTATGCACAAATAACTAAAATCCTTGAACTTGTTTGAGTTGTGGGCCCTGAATCTATACTCTATGGAAGTTTAACGTTTTGAATGGAATTATGGAGATAAACTTTTCCATGCTATTCTAATTTTTGGAAAAGGGTCTGTGTATATATACATATATAAATTAAAATGCTTTAAATTAATCATCTGCAAAGCATGGCGGAAGGTAGTCCAGGTGTGAAATTAAGACTGTTCTCTAAGCCAAAAAACAGATATCAGTGTTTCATGTACTCATTGGATGACACCCCAGCCAACATTTTTATGTGGGGCCTATGTGGGTTAGAAGTGGGCTGAAACAGGGGCCCCATATGGGTTTGTCTGATGGGACCCATATGGTATTGTCCACAGGTACCATGTTGGCCCCATGCCGATTGCCCATGTGGGTGTCACGCAGGATTACATTAGGTTTTAAGTGGGCCCCATCTGGGCAAAACAAGCAAGACCCATCTTGGTCCCAGCTTTAAATCCTAAGTGGGTCCTATATGGGGACAACATGGACTGAAATATGGGTTGCAAGTGGGATTGTCCGCGGGTTCCATGTTGGCCCCATGCCAACTTCCCATGTGAGTCTCACGCAGGATTACATTAGGTTTTAAGTGGGCCCCATCTGGGCAAAACACGCAAGACCCATCTTGGTCCCAACCAGCCAACATGTGGTGCCCATGGGTATTGTCCGCGGGTTCCATAATGGCCCCATGTTAAATACCCATATGGGTGTTATGTTGGGAATAGCTGGGCACTAAATGGGCCCCAACAGGGAAAAGCACACAAAAACCCATTAGGGCCACACCTTTTACATTATTAGGGGGTAAACATAGGCTAAAAAGTGGGTTGTAAGTGGCACTCTCCGGAGGTTCCCTAATGGCCCCATGTTAAATGCCCATATAGGTTTTATGTTGGGAAAATATGCACATTAAATTGGCCCCAGCTGGGAAGAGCACACAAAAATCCATCAAACCCCCATCTTTAAAGTTATGCATGGGTACAACATGAGCTAAAAAGTGGGAATGGCATTATCAGTAGGTTGTTTTAGTTACTTTTAGTTTGATCTGGGAAGTTTTTGGCATTGAGTGTTCCAACATTGGAAATTATCCACAAAATCAATTTAACACAGGGGTTCAATGACACGAATATGCTAAAGCTGACTGCAAACAAAAACACATTTGTAAATATAACTATTACAAAAATGAGGGTATACAAGCACCTTTTTTTACATTTATTTCGTCCAACAACTGATTTCAACTGTATGAACTGTTGAACAATGAAAGCCAGACTGTATTCATATGTGGAAGTACATTCATATTTGTAACTGTGAATAATATAGGAAAATTAGTAATCAAAATCCAATTATTGATCTGAATCAAAAATGCAACTTTTTGGAAGAGTTTAAGTTACTTCTGTAATAAAAGTTATAACATTTCAGGAAAAAAAAGCACCACAGCAACAGAACAATGTAGTATTGGTGTGATAATCCCAGGCCTGCTTTGCTGCCTCAGGATTATTCCTCTTGTTCCCCCTTTATCTACTACCATGGCAACCTGAGGGGAACATAAAAAAGGAGAGATTAGATACTGGCATCTGATAAGAATGCCTCTTGTGGGGGCACAGTGGCGCAGCTGGTAGCCTGGCTCACCTCACAGCTAGAAGGTCCCGGGTTCGATTACCGCCAGGGACGCTGTGGGTGCTGAGGGTGTGTTTGTTCCCCCGCATCATCGGCACCCACACCCTGGGTGGGGTTGACGAAAGGGCCTTTCTGAGTGGAGTTTCTGAGTGTTCTCCCCGTGTTCCCTTGAGCAGCTAATCTGAGCTACTCCCACAAAAACATGCACTAGTCCTGGGGCTGTATACTGCCTCCTCCTGGCCGGCAGGGGCGCCCGCAGGGTTGGGGAGGATCTGGCTGGAATAACGTGATCCTTCCACGCGCTACGTCCAACCGGAGAAACCCCGCCCCGTCGGGTGAAAAGAAGGGCCTGCCAACTCCTCAAGCACGAAGGAGGCTTGGGTTTCAGTGAAGGGCCCCTCCCAGGGCCAGCACAGAGGGAGAGTGGAACCCCAGGACCTGAACTAAGGAGCACTGGGTGATAAATAATGGGAAATAAATCGTGGGAAAAAAAGAAAAAAAAAAGAATGCCTCTTGTGCCATGTCCACATGTAGCCCGGTATCTCGCAAAATATAGATATTTTTGTATGGTTTGGGCTAGGGCTTCCACAAATGACTAATTTAACTTTGATTAGTCTACCGACTAATTTTCCGACTAATCGATAAGTCTAAACGATTATTTTAAGAAAAAACTATTTAATTTCACGTCATTTTATTTTCAGTAAACATTACCATTCAATTCATAAAACTGAAAATATTTAAATTGAATAAAATTCTTATTTTTTTAACTTAATTCTTAATTCACTAATTAAGAATTTAATTAATTAAATAGTACTAAATTGTATTTATTAATTATAATCATTTATCATTTATTAATTCACAAAATTTTATTTTATTTTTAAGATTCTTATAAATACATTTCTTTAAAAATAAAGAAATTGAATTTTTTCTTCTTCTATGCAACAAGATTTTGTTGTGTACTAACAGCCATATCAGGGTTGTGCGTTTTTCAGCTTATAGCACAGGTGCTACAGAGGTTGCTGGTTTTGTAGCACAGACAAAAACGTTGTAGCATCAACACAAAATGTATTTTACAATCTCTTAAAACCTTTTTGTCAAGAAGAGACTGTGGAACAGATTATATTATTTTGCCTAATGTATATTGTGGAGAGAAGAGAACTGGTACAAAATTTACAAGATATCAAATTGCAACTGGAGATCCAAGACATTTTAAACAGAATTTCCAGTTCTGAAAAAAATGCTGATATTTTAAGAAGACAAAATTAATAGAAAGAATATAGCTTTTGTTTGTTCTTTAGTACTTAGTATAAAATAAGTCGGGTATGTTGTATGGACCAAACGTTCCTTATCAACCGCCATTAAACAGAAATTTGTCAGAAGTTTTAAAAGTCCTACGTTATTGAACTCGGCATGTATTTCCAACGATCCTTGAATGCGCCACATGTGTGCAGCTCTGCCAGATGTTTGTGTGTGGCTTATAAAAGAAAGATCGCTCTTATATACTTGCAAATTTGTATTAATAAAAAGTAGCTAAGGCTGTTCATTAGCATGAAGAAGTAATTTCAGATGGCCCAAACATTTGCTTTCAGCGAAGACGCTTCAGCATGAAAGACGAAACAGCATTTATGCCCTCAGAGATGTGTTGGTGTTATTGATTATCGAAGTGCTTTTTGCTTGCTTGTTTTAACTAGCTCTGTTACTGCTGTTTGTAGAAATTACAGAGTAGAAAGTTACTGAGTGTGGATTGGATTTGGGAGAACTACTGCCCCCTACAGGTTTGACATTTCTATGAATGTGCTTAAAAACGCATTTATCAGGAATAAGATGTGGATGGCGAGTTTTTGAAAAATTAGGTGAGGAAAATATTTGTTTGTTTTTTTAAAAACGCTATGTGTGTACACGTATGTAGAAATAATAATAATTTTAGCCAAAGGTAAAGATTTTGACTTTACCGCCCTAAAGCGATTACACATTTTGATGTCATTAAGCTGTGCCTACACTACTTAGTACCAGGTACACTAGATAATCTACGTTTAAAAATAGTTTTTCATTTAACGGGAAAAAACCTGTTGAACTTTCAAGCATTTTTTTCTCTCAAATATGTGCAGGTTTTCTTTTGTGTGATATTAATGAATAAGTAACCAAAGCAGACGATGTTGAACTTTATTTTCGAAAATTTATTTATTTAGGAAAAAGATATGGACATTTTTTTATGGATTTTGCACAGTAAATTTTCTTTCAATGGCATTCAAAACCTTTTGGAAGTTGTGCTACTTCAATGTATCTGGAATGTGAGAATGCTCATAAGCAGTCATTTGACATATATAAAGAAAAAAATATTTATTTGTAAAAAAAAGTAAAATAAAAATAAAAAAATAAAAAAATATATATATCGCAATAGATATAATGCTTTAGATTATATCGCAATATAGATTTGATGTCAAATCGCCCAGCCCTATCGCTGTGTTCACCTTAACAATAGACTGGACTGGACACTCAACAGTGAAGCCTTTAAACAGTTAGGTAATATGGGTTCCTGCTGATAACCTAATTATTTGAATTCAGGTGTGCTAAACCAGAGACATGTCAAAAAGTTGCAGAACACCGGCCGATCTCTGGCTGTTGTTGAGCTGACCAATCACAGGCGTAGACTGTCCGTTGACAGATAGTTAGAAAGTTGGGCTCTACTCCATCCTTTATTCTGTCTCTTCTGCCATCATTTTTTGGGGTAGCAGCATCATAACAAGGAGCAAACTCTGCCCATCACAATTGAAGCCAATGCTGAAGTAGCAAAGATTGCAGTTCCCCCCTCATCCACTAGGGGGCTGACTCCAGAAAGAAGCGAGCTCCCATTGACTCCCATTGACTACGATGTTAAAAATACCAACTTCACAGCAAAAATAAACATGTTTACAGCCTGGTTCAAAAAGCCATTTTAGGTTTATTAGGTCAGGTTTACCATCATGACAACTCTGAGGGGGGGGGGATTTTTTTTACAACTCATGTATTTAGATGTAATTTAAGCTTGAAATTATGAATAAAGTCCTTTTGATTGACAGGTCTCAGATGAGTTGTCAGCGCTAGCTTGCTCCTTCCTACTTGTTCCAGGGAAGGCCGCAGCCTTGGAGTCATGTTAACAGTCTTGGCTATTTTGTTTCTCTAAACTTGACCTTTAATTGCGTCCGCAATGTTCATTTGTGTTCCGATGTTAATCGTGCACTGATTGGACAAAGATAGCTTGCTATGTTATTGATTGCACTAACAAGAAAACTTCTTGTGCGAAAGGAAACCATGGATTATGCTGTATACAAAAAATAAAATCATGAGGGGGAATGTCCTTCAGAAAACATATCGAAGAATGTTTTCTGACCACTGTACCAAGCAGAAATGGAAAAACTTCCTATGGTACACATGAGACTGCTGTCCGCTCAAATCAGTATTTTTTACAGAGCTGAAACTCCGTTTTGTGCCTTGCAGCTCTCAATCCTCCTCTGTCTCTAGCCCCAGTGAACCACTTGGACAGGGCCCTCTCCACATCTTGGAGGTTGACCTTTGATGTTAATGCATTCTTCTTCAGGGCCTCTGCAGAATAAGAAAAAAGGGTAAGCCCAAGTACAGTTACCTTAGCTTATTTCCAATGGTGATAGATTACAAAGAACAATGTTTATTTTTCTTCCTTCCCTCAAAAATAAGTCATTGCACTATAACCAATTTCAGTTAAACTTTCAAGCATCTTAATCCAAGATTCCAAGAATTGAAGTGATGTCTAAAGTGAAACTTACTTACCATACACAACATAAAAAATACACAAGTCCTTGAACTTCTTCTTCCCATGTCGGCCAAACATGTTGTACTCCACAGCCAGCTCAGGTGATAACCGGAATTTCATCATTCTCCTTGTGGTATCGTCCACACTTGTTCCCCCTATCTGCTACCATGGCAACCTTAGGGAAATAAAAAAAAGTGAATTAGATACTGGCATCTGAGAAGGATGGTTGCTGGATGTCTCCCTGGTGAGATGTCACAGGTACATCCCACTGGGAGGAAACCCAGGACACACTGGAAGGACTATTGCCCCTTTCCCACTAGCGTTGGTTCAGCCGGGACCGGATCAGGTCAGCCGTACGCAGAACGGTCTGGTTGTGTTTCCATTGTCATCTCACGCACTGGCCAAGGACATGAGTGAGCTCAGTGTAGTAAAAATTCCAGCAAAAATCAGTCATCATTCACTGTTTTCCGACCTTACAGTTGCCGATGCTGGAGCCAGTATCTCGCCCACTCTCACTCCCTTTGCTTGCCAGCCTCATTTATTCATATTCATTTATTTCACTTGAAATTTTAGCTTTATTGTCATTTTTATTCATTTTTTTTTTTCATCTAATTCACCATCATTTGCTGTTACAAGCAGAGAACAAAGTAAAAATCTATCTACCAGTTTATTGCATTTTTTTGTGTGGTAGAAGTTTTGGCATTGGTACTCAGTATCAGCAAGTACTCAGATCCAAGTATCTGTATCGTATCGGTTTGAAAAATGTGGTATCTTTGCATCCCTACTGATTACCATAAAAATAAAAAATAAATCATAGTGCATCACTTTTTCTAAAAAGTCTGTGGAAGATGTTGAATATCGCTAATTAGTATTACTAATAATTTGAAAATTACTTACATCTCAAAGATGGTGTTTGCGATCCTCTTATCTAAACGTGACAAAAAATGAAAGTACATAAGAAAGAAATATGCAAAAAACGTCCTTTTCTTTTGAGGTTACTTCAGTAGGAACGATTCACATACTAATGGACAAAATTTAAAGTCTCATTATAACTTTAATAGACACTGCATGTTTTTAAGAAATCATATTCATATCATCACAATCATATCATTCATAATCATATCATCAATAAAGTATTTTTTTATTGAATTGATTATTCGGACCAATCCCAGCAGCGAACAATAAAAAATGTTTCCCTAGCTGACAGAGTTTCAGCTTTAAAGCCACATCAAAATGTATCTAAATGGTAACTGATGCAAGACCAAATGACTTGGCAGATAATTATGTGAAGTAAAAATGGCTGACATATAATTAGTGGTTTTCCAATTTTCACACGGTTTGTTAATGTTCTATTAAATTATTAACAAACCAGATGACTTCAAAACATTCAATATTATGAAACACTGTCTAAACCTTTACAAACAAAAGTCAAAATCTCCCACCTAAAAATTATTCCACTAGGTAAATATAATTTTACTAAAAAAAATTCAATTTTTTAAATTTATTTTTGTCTAGCTCAAGAATACATTAATCATGCACTATCTAACTGAAAAGTACAAAGTCTGTGTAATTTTAAAAAGGATAAAATATTCAGGGATAGTAGGCATAAAGGGGGTGTTGAGGAATGTACCTTTACATTGATAAACAAACTGCATCTAATTCCCTGGATTTGATGGACTGAATATGTGATAGATTCTTGGAGTTAAACAAATAATTGAGTCCATTATCAACAACTAGAATAGGGAAAGCAAAAAAGGTTAACAAATACAAATGTTTTGAACTTAACCTTTGTAGTAATAGATTTTGTATTTCTGTAATTTTCTATTTAGCCCCACAGTATTATAACTCTGAACATAAAAGTAATAATTGTCTATCTATCTATTAACTTTGTGCTGTACTAGCAGGACAAAATTCTAACAGAAATTGCAGTGGAAGGGCACAAAATCCCTCAGAGGACCAGATGTGAACTGCAGGCTGCATTTTTGACATCCCTGCTTCAAATCTAGCAACATACCCAGAAGTCGAGCTGCCAACATTACTCCGGTGACTGCTCCTGTGGTGACCGTTTCTCACTGCAAGGCAGCAGTGCTACCAACTATAGGCCCTATCTTAATATTTTAGGATATTTTATCTATAATATACGACTGAAAATAAGAGAAATTCTGAGACTAGCTATTACTGCCTATCTAGACAAAGTATCCTCCAGGATACACACATGTAATGCCTTGTTATTCCAACTGTTTATCCATAACACTTATTCCTCAAATAGATTTATTTAATCATTTCTAAAAAAAAAAAAAAAGTATTTTACCAAATCTGATCTGATCCTCTTCCCCCCTAAAATGTAAGATGCAGGTGGTTGATAACCCTCCTGTCCACAGCCTGGGAAATGTCTGCATCTCCCAACATACACAAATAATTTAGGTTCATTATGCCATCAGGGAAAACCTTTTATCATTTTAGTTTAAAATCTCAAATGACCAAGAGTTAGATGTTACTAGTATTTTACACACGTTCTGCCTGATCCTGGATCAGCATCTTATAGCTCTTAACGGCTGCTGCACAAAACAATGGTGATGGCCAAACATTTCTCATAGAAGGAACAGTACGGTCTATAAGAGCAGTGCCAGCCGTGTTTGAGCTAAAGAAGCCGTTTGTTTCTTATTGTCTTGCTTTTTTTGCACACCGATCTACTGTCTGGCAGCATTTCTGTAAATCTTAGGTTCACGAAATAGTTTCAGCTACAAGCATCTACTGCAGTAATTTAAACAACCCCTCCGGCTCATATGTGACATAAAGTACGCGTTTTTAGGCGATCTGGCATAATTTGCTCCAGTTCAAATAATTTGAGACTCACTCTTAGAGATTCTCCATCTTTTCTAGATGGCGCTAATTTTAAATATTGCTAGCTATTTTGTTTACTGCCTCGTGCATCTGAGCGGGGGGAAACAGGGTACTTTGAAAAACTGTAGTCCTACAAAAAGCCCTAATTAAAAAAAACATGGCCCGTAAAAGTTTTTATTTTTCACCAATAAGAGCAAATTCAACCAGCTCCGCTAGCTTACTGTGTTCTTGCCCTATACTTACTGTATTTTCTACCTTGCAGGACAGATAATAAAATAACCACGGGTGATAAGTTTTCTGCTTTACCGATCGTTTTGAAGAATCCTCCTCTCCTCAATCTCCAGACAGCGAGTATATCTCCGCCTGCTCACAACTGGGAAAAGATGGAAAGTTTAGTCGCAAAGCGGCGCGAATCGCGGGATCGAATCCTCCCCGGGTTTTCAAAAAAAGAGAAAAGACCGCGAAGAACGACTGGCTGCTAAGCGACAAACTGCTTACGTATACAACTTTATTTAAAAAAGAAAATTTACATTACATATCAAAAAGACAAATGCACAAGCAGAAAAGATAAATGTTAGATTTATATGTATATATATATAGATATATAGATATATCTATATATATAGATATATATATATCTATATATCTATATATATATATATATATCTATATATCTATATATCTATATCTATATATATATATCTATATCTATATATATCTATATATCTATATATATATATTGTATATAAGACGATCAAACTTGACTATCTAGAGGAAGTAAAAGTCGTAACAAGGTTTCCGTAGGTGAACCTGCGGAAGGATCATTAACGGGTTGCACATTTTCAAGTCCAAATTTCACATTAGAAACCCAAGTGGGCCCTGTACAAAAAGACCAGTTTGAGCCCATGCCCAGATGGTACCTATCCAGCCCAAACTTATCCCAGGTGGGGCCCATATATACATGTTGGCTGATGAGTTTGCAGAAGCAGCCCCAAATGTTCAAACCTCCACAATGTTGGCCCCAAATATACCTATTTACAGCCCATGCCCATTGTGCCCATATAGATCCCTTACTGGGCCCATATCACCAGCCCACATGGGCTTCCAATCTGGGACCCATGTTGCTTAACCCATGCGGGGCCTTAATAATGAAACCCAGTGCTCGCCAATGCGTACATTGTCCACTTATATCCCCCATGGGGCCTATTTAGTTGGCCCACATGGGATTACCATGTGGGCCCATGTTATTGAAACCATATGGGTCCCAGTGATGTTACCCATTTACAGCCCATGCCCATTGTGCCCATATAGGTCCCTTACTGGGCCCATATCACATGGGCTTCCAATCTAGGACCCATGTTGCTTAACCCATGTGGGGCCCACAACATTTGCCCAGTTTAAGCCCATGCCCAATTAGTACCCATGTAGCCCATTTATATACCATATGGGGCCCACATGACATGTTGACTGTGACAGCTTCAAATTGATTTGTTTGTGACAACCAGTAGATGGAGAGACTGATCTAACAATCAATAGGCACCTAATGGCATCACTTTGTTTGGACACCAGGTAGGGTTTGACACCAGGTGAAATGTATGTCCCACCTGGTACATTTGACTGTGTTTGATAACCACCGGGGGGCATGTCAGAGCACAGGAATTGTGACCACCTTGTCAGTCCCTGGGTATAGGAGGAAATCTCAGGAAGGGATATTGCCTGAGACAAAACAGGAAGTTAGTGCAGTTGGAAAAAAAAAAAGAACCAAACATGGTGACTGTATACTATAACTTAAGGCACTGATCAGTTGTCTTTCTTAATACCTGTTCTGGGCTTTGTGTGCCAAACCACTGAATGAAGTAGGAAGGTTTTTGTTAAACTCTCATGCCTGAACTCAAACCAAACCTTGGAGGAAAAGGTCAAATCCAGAAAGCAGAGATTCCTCACTGTTATCTTGAAAGAAAAGAGGGGAAAATAAGTCAGCATGGCAACACAAGACAAAAATGGAGGTAACAAGGGGAACCACAAGAGGTAGAGGTAATAATTTCATAAACCATTCTAACAGGGGGATCTTTTATTCCTATTCTATTGGTTGAAGAGTAACATGCCTAATAACTATCTTAAAGAACCCTTACATAGTGATTACTCATCACTGAGTAAGAAGCAATTTAACAGGTGGATTATTCACTCATCTCCTAATGTCTGTGGACTGACTGACAGAGGGGGCAAAAAAACAACCCAGAAACAAGGATTTTAATTTTCCTTCAAGTCAAATATCACTAAGCTGTCATAGCTAAATAAAAATCATATTTTCAAGTTACAACAAAAACATTTTCTCTACGTAAAAGCCTATTAAACGAGAGGCCCAGAACACAGTAAACAAATTGTGATGACATAAAACTCAGCATTAAACTTTAAAGTCCTCCCAGGGAGCAGACGGTCACTAATAGATTTTTATTTTTTGCTGGAGGCTCTGCAGACAGTAAAACTACAAGTCCAGGTTCTCTCCCACCATCTGAAACCTTGTTTTTTTTTCAGGTAATTGGTAACTCTAAGTTACCCCATTAGGGAGTGTGTGTGTGTGTCCTATGTGTGTGTACTTGTTTATGTAGTCTATTTGGGACCTTCTCTAGCATTTTCAGTAACCTTCTGAAGACTAGTGGGCCATATCTTGACTAACGCCTGGTTCTAAGGCTGTGGCAGATCAGTCTTTTTATTTAACCAGTTAACATTTTCATATCCCTGTTGGAGGTAAACATTAAATACTTCCGGGTCAATTCTGTCTATTTTGGTGACAGCCTTTCTATGTACATGTGCATATTAGACATCATTAGAAAGCTAAGATACATTTATATCTGTGGACACAGTAAATGCTTTTGTCAAACCACACAGAAAACAACATAATGTGCAACTCACCGTTCAAAGCTACATATCATTGACAGAACCAAACAAAAACAGTCTTTTTACGTCCGCAACGGTCCAATTAATGTACTCCAGTAAAATAGCTAGTCCACTTCAAGTCTTACATTCAACGTAATCTGCCGCTGAAAACTTTGGTAATTTCCTTTCTAGTGTGTATTTCTTACCATGTTTTCATTATAACTACCATTAGCATGCTCATGTTTGCCAAAAACACACACAGCAACGCCCTCCTCCTTCTTGTTCTTTGTGTTTATTGGTGGCTGGCAATCAACTAATTGGTCCATTACCACCACCTACTGGTATGGACTGTGGACCAGAATGCCACTCAAGGTTGCACTCGCCTCTCTAAAACTGGTGCTGTATTAGCATCGTCCCAGATTGTGCTAGCTTAGCTCTTGTTTTTATAAACCAAGCTCTAATGTCCATTTTAGCATGCAACCGTATCAAAGTATCATCTGTACTGCTTTTAAAAGTTCCAATTTATAGCATTCAGCGGCCTCTGCTGGTTGTCTTGGGTCAGTACATTGCATGGTTGCAACTTAATTTACACAAGTGGCGTAATCTGTTATGATTGGCCTGATACCTGAATGGGCAGGCCCAGTACCCTCGGCCTGGGCAGTGGACCCCCTTTTTTAGGGTTTGAGGTTGAGTTTAGAGGTACAGTGTAAATTAAGTATTGGTTAAGGTTAGTAATGTAGTGTTAATGATGGCTCGGGTAAGTGGTATGGTTAGGCAAAATGAATGGAAGTTTACAGATTTTAATCATCAGGTTTGTCTGTTTTTCTTCTACAGTACTCCATGTCTCAGCCTGTTCCCTTTCCTGAGGTAACGCACCAGCTTTTGCTGAAGAAGCGAGCTGCTATTAGCTACAGTCTGACTGGCATATTAAGATATTTGATTGATTAATTAGTAGAAAACGTTTTTTCTTGCTTCACACTAATTTAATGAAATAAATAAAACTGAATTAATTTCCCATTTCTTTTTTCCATCCATGGACCTTCGTCTCTTTCATCCTTTCAGCTGAGTTTTCAGAATATCCAAAAGGTCAGGCAATGGAAGAGATAAGATAATGATACAGCAAGGTCTACACCTAATTACAGAGCTATGATGGCATCAACATGAAAGGAAACATCTTTTATTTCTTTTGACCAGGATTCAACGCTATTTATAACTGGGCCTTGTTAACTGGGTGTGGAAACTGTGTTTTGGAGCTTTAATCCACAAAAGTCAATCAGATAAAATGAGCAAAAAATGTTTTCATCTACGTTTTAAAGGCTAGTTTTAGATTCATTTTAATGTTGCGAAGGTAAAAGGAAAGCATTTTTTTGAGGCTGAGCGCAGTATGAGAAACTTACAGTATGAAAAGCTTGATGAAATATACAAGTGCATTACAGAATTATGGTATTTACACAAAAATGGATTGCATTTATATAGCACTTTTCAAGAACCTCAAAGCACTTTACAACTCCATTATTCATTCACTCACTAGTGGAAGCAAGCTACGATTGTAGCCATAGCTACCTTGGTTCAGACTGACAAAAGTGAGGCTGCTATATCGCACCATCTGCCCCTCTGGCCAACACCAGTAGGTGGGTAGGTGAATTGTCTTGTCCAATGACACAACAGCATGCAGGAATCAAACCCAAGATTTCTTGGTCACAGTTGACAACTCTACCACTGAGCCACAGCCGCCCTCAATCATGTATAACATGTTCTAAATGTATTTGTAGTAAAAATCAGAAAAGTAGAAATGATTCCAGCTTCTGCAAAAACAGTCTGACATATTGAGGTTGTTGTTAAAATATAAAATGCTACATTTGCATGCGTCAGGTAAATGTGATCATTGGGCAGCAGAAGATGCTTTCTTCCTATTGTTTCAGGGCGGCATTTGAATGATGCTCCTTCAGTTTCCAAAACAGCTGACATTGCTTTTTCCTATGAACAAAGAAAACATGATGAAGCCTTCTGTCAGCCAGCTGACTGGCAGTGCACACTAGATTGTAGTGGAGGAGTCTTGTAGCATTGCTCTATGCTCCATGAAGTTGGAAAAACTGAGAATTTCAGAAGTTCTTTTCCACCTTGGTTTGGTTTCATACAGCTAATCAACCCAAGCATGTTCTAGATCAGGGTGTCCAACTCGTGTCCTCATGGGGAGGTGTCCTGCAGGTTTTAGATGGGTCCTTCTTGGCGTTGGCGATGGCTTGTTGGAGAGGGGCATTGACTGGGATGATGCTCCTAGTAACTGTACATTCTCCTTCTCCTGTTATCAACTTTTTATTTTCTTTAACCAGGGGAAATCCCAATCAGAAACCCAAACAACTTCAACTGCGGAAAAGCAGTGGTTCTTATCTGAACCAGTCTGACCACTTTTCTTCACTCTGCTACTTTTTTCTTCTACTACTCTCCAACTGCATTATTTGCCATTATTTCAACTGTTAACTTTATGTTTTTCTTTCCATAGAAAGTTTTCTCAAACACCCAGTCGATCGTGGCAGATGGCCGTTCATACTGAGCCAGGTTCTGGTTCTGCTGGAGGTTTCTTCCTGTTAAAATATTTTTTTCCTCTACACTGTAGCTACATGCTTGCTCAGTATGAGGGATTGCTGTGAAGTCAACGACACAACGCAGGCGACTGTCTTCTGGAGTTAAATTTTCGTCCAGGAATAGTGAATGCTGCAAATCAGTGAGAAAACGTTTAAACTGATTGGAATGTATGTATGATTGGATTGAATTGAAATGACTTAAAGTGCCTTGAGATGACATGTTGTGAATTGGTGCTCTATAAATAAACTGAATTGAACAGAATTGTTCAAACACAGCTGATGTAAGTGACAAAATTACCTCCTCAACATGTATTGAAGTCCTCCAGAGGTGTAGGAATGACCCAATCATCTGATTCAGGTGTGCTGACCCAGGGGGACATCTAAAACATGTAGGACAAGGGATCTTGAAGACACGACTTGGACACCACTGTTCTAGATTATACAGTGGCTTGCAAAAGTATTCGGCCCCCTTGAACTTTTCCACATTTTGTCACATTACAGCCACAAACATGAATCAGTTTTATTGGAATTCCATGTGAAAGACCAAAACAAAGTGGTGTACACGTGAGAAGTGGAACAAAAATCATACATGATTCCAAACATTTTTTACAATTAAATAACTGAAAAGTGGGGTGTGTGTAATTATTCAGCCCCCTTTGGTCTGAGTGCAGTCAGTTGCCCATAGACATTGCCTGATGAGTGCTAATGACTAAATAGAGGCACCTGTGTGTAATCTAATGTCAGTACAAATACAGCTGCCCTGTGAGGGCCTCAGAGGTTGTCTAAGAGAATGTTGGGAGCAACAACACCATGAAGTCCAAAGAACACACCAGACAGGTCAGGGATAAAGTTATTGAGAAATTTAAAGCAGGCTTAGGCTACAAAAAGATTTCCCAAGCCTTGAACATCCCACGAAGCACTGTTCAAGCGATCATTCAGAAATGGAAGGAGTATGGCACAACTGTAAACCTACCAAGACAAGGCCGTCCACCTAAACTCACAGGCCGAACAAGAAGAGCGCTGATCAGAAATGCAGCCAAGAGGCCCATGGTGACTCTGGACGAGCTGCAGAGATCTACAGCTCAGGTGGGGGAATCTGTCCATAGGACAACTATTAGTGGTGCACTGCACAAAGTTGGCCTTTATGGATGAGTGGCAAGAAGAAAGCCATTGTTAAAGGAAAACCATAAGAAGTCCCGTTTGCAGTTTGCCACAAGCCATGTGGGGGACACAGCAAACATGTGGAAGAAGGTGCTCTGGTCAGATGAGACCAAAATGCAAAACGCTATGTGTGGCGGAAAACTAACACTGCACATCACTCTGAACACACCATCCCCACTGTCAAATATGCTGGTGGCAGCATCATGCTCTGGGGGTGCTTCTCTTCAGCAGGGACAGGGAAGCTGGTCAGAGTTGATGGGAAGATGGATGGAGCCAAATACAGGGCAATCTAGGAAGAAAACCTCTTGGAGTCTGCAAAAGACTTGAGACTGGGGCGGAGGTTCACCTTCCAGCAGGACAACGACCCTAAACATAAAGCCAGGGCAACAATGGAATGGTTTAAAACAAAGCATATCCATGTATTAGAATGGCCCAGTCAAAGTCCAGATCTAAATCCAATCAAGAATCTGTGGGAAGATCTGAAAACTGCTGTTCACAAACGCTGTCCATCTAATCTGACTGAGCTGGAGCTGTTTTACAAAGAAGAATGGGCAAGAATTTCAGTCTGTAGATGTGCAAAGCTGGTAGAGACATACCCTAAAAGACTGGCAGCTGGAAGTGCAGCAAAAGGTGGTTCTACAAAGTATTGACTCAGGGGGCTGAATAATTACACACACCCCACTTTTCAGTTATTTAATTGTAAAAAATGTTTGGAATCATGTATGATTTTCGTTCCACTTCTCACGTGTACACCACTTTGTATTGGTCTTTCACCTGGAATTCCAATCAAATTGATTCATGTTTGTGGCTGTAATGTGACAAAATGTGGAAAAGTTCAAGGGGACCGAATACTTTTGCAGCCACTGTACTTAAGTTCTATTTAGAAGTATATTTCTGTTCAGTTTAAAATGAGACATTATTTTTTGACATTTTCCAACCAATTCTTTTGGTGAAAATACAAAGGAAACATAGATCCAGGGCATTGTTTTTAGACCCATTTCCTTTGGAGACAGGAGTTCTGTTCCCCCAGAAGTGAAACCCTGAATCAAAGCTACCGACAAGGAAAATCTAACCGTGTATAGTTTTGAGACAAAACCGTGCCTGACAAGAATTTGCTGCTAAAGAAGTACAAGATCTGTAAAAGCAGTCCTTCCCCACCACCCTGCCCACCAATAAATAATGGAGTGCAGGAGAAAATGTCTTAACACATGAAGGTACTTAAAAAATGCTGGGCTTACAGTTTGTATTCTCAAGACAATATCTATTGTTTGAGAATGTTACATATTTAAGAAAAAAGGATCAACGGGTAGTTTGTTTCACTTCTAGAAGAATTTAGGTGTTAAATTTCTTAGATGAGGAAATAAGCTGTTTTCACTGAACTTTGAGAGGAAATATAAGAAAAACACCCTCCACATATGTGTGGAGTTAGTAATTACACAAACTTACACAAACCAGGGAGAGCTCTGGGTGGTCCCTGTGATGTGAATGTCATTGTTATACTGTGTGTGCAATGCTCCACATGAGCGATTGGTTACAAATTTATTGCAGCTGTGTCGATTCTGTCCAGTGAGACTTCCTATAGACGGCTGCATGCTGGTTGCACTACTGTCTTACGGCAAGAAGGTCTTGGGTTTGAATCCCAGTCTCAGGTTTTTCTGCATTAAGTTTGCATGTTTTCCCCATGCTTACGTGGGTTCTCTCTGGATACTTTGGCTTCCTTCCACAGTCCAAAAACATGACTGTTATTGCCTTTAAGTAAGAGTGTGTATGCATGCATGGTTGTTTGCCCTGTGTGTCTCTGTCAGTACATTTACATGCACAGCTAAATTGAGCTTTTTGGAGTAATCGGACAAAATACTTTCCTCCTGCAGCAAGCCAAGTCCCAGTTTACATGTTACTCAAAAAATCGAATTATTGAAAGAAGTGTGCCGACCACCGCAACGGTAGTTGGCGACATGCAACCCTTCGTGTGGCATTCTTCCGTTTCGCGTCACACACTCAGGGTAAACAATCACTTGTGGAAGAGAAGCCGACATAGTAAAAAAAATGGAGGACAACAACGCTGCTGCGCTGTACATTTGTTACATTCTGTACTATTTGATCGTATTACACGCTTCTTCTTAGACTAGCTTTTTTTGTTGATTATAGGGCTTCCGAGCTCGTCATTTCCTGGAGGGGCAGGGCACAGCTCCTGATAGCTCGGCTTCTCAAGGCGAGAGTATACATGCAGAGAAATTAGAATTTCTAACCGCATTATCTAGCTGCAGTAGTCGAGTTTCTGAAACTCCAGTTCGGTTCGACTCGAGCCGGACTAAGGTGTATACATGCATTTTAAAAGTCTGATTTCAGTTGGACTAAGGCAATAATTCGAATTTCTCTTGCTGCATGCAAATGTACTGACTCTTATCCTGGGATGGACTGACGACCTGTCCAGGGTATACCCTGCCTCTCGTCCAATGATTGCTGGAGATAGGCTTCAGCTTCCCAGCAGCCCTGGACAAACAGGCGGGTGTAGACAATGGTTTGATGGATGGATGGGTCTTATTAAGTATTAATTTCACTGTGAATGCATTAGGCACGTTAACACTAACAGAACTTCAGGGTAATTTTCTGGACCTCTGCCTCTACTTCACTGGGCCAGCCGAGCAGGTCTGTTTTTGGGCCATTTCAGGAACCAACAGAGTACCAGCCTTGGGGTATTTACTTGGGAATGACACGTAACGGTCGCGACAAGCTGACATCTTAGATAATTCATTAAAGGGCCAATTTTGTATTGAAACACAACGGCTGAGAGGAGGTGGTCTACAGATTTACCTCGTCAGATGAAGGTCCAATAAAATTACCCTGAAGTGTCAATACTGGAAATCCGCCTATTGATCATGTGTGGACTACAAAAGGATTCTAAACTTTACCCATTTGTCCCCATTTTATTAATACATGCCTCACTTGATTTCCCTTCCTCAAATTCCACACAAGGTAGCATGTGTGCTATTCCACAACATCTTCACAGTGCCACAGTGCAACTGGGAACATGCTCTAATCACAAGTGAGTCAAATTGAACAGAATCAATCTAAATATCACACTTGTTAATTAAGGTAGGAGAACTACGTACAAACACTTATCAATGATTAGCAGTGATAAGTAGTCTGAGTGTGGCATGGCATGATTGCCTCCGTATGTTTAGTTCTTATGGGTTATATAGCTGAACAAGGATACAAAACCATCTCTAAAGAGTCCTGATTACTCTACACGGGGAGAAATAGCAGTCTAGCGAGGATCATTCAAGGCCATTGTTTCCTCCCAATGAGGGCTCAACAAGTAAGAGCATGGTATGTGACAGTGAGTGAAGTCGAATGAACTCATACTTAGTTATGATTTGGGCTAATAAAGAAGAGAAAATCATGTCAAAAGAGGAACGTGTAAAAAGTAATCTAAAGACAATGAGTAAATGCTGTAAGGGAAGGAAATATGGACAAATAGGAACAGAAAGATGATGATGAAAATATAGGCATATTTTGTTCTTGCCTTGTTTTTAAATTACTAAATTATGTTTCACCTGTAAAAATAATATTACTTATGGAAAGGTTTTCAGAGTTAATTCAGTTTATTTCAATTCAGTTTATTTATATAGCACCAATTCACAACAGATGTCATTTCAAGGCACTTAACAAGAATTCATTTCTATACATTTATACAAACATTCCAATCAGTTAAAAAGTTTCCTATTTAAGAAATCCCAGCAGATTGCGTCAGTCATTGGCGTGAGGTTGGGCAGACTTTCCAACCACAGCAATCCCTCATACTGAGCAAGCATGTAGCGACGGTGGAGAGGAAAAACTCCCCTTTAACAGGAAGAAACCTCCAACAGAACCAGGCTCAGTAGGAGCGGCCATCTGCCACGACCGTCTGGGGGTTTGAAAAGACAGAGCAGAAAGACAGAAGAAACAGAAGATCTGATATAAGAGAACTTTCTATGTTACAGAAAGTAAAAAGTTGATAACAGGACACAGTGGATGTTCAGTTACTGGGAGCATCATCCCAGTCGATGCCCCCCGTCCAACAGGGCATTGCAGCCAAGCAGGATACCAGACCAGGTATATCTTCTATGGAGAGAAAAACACTGAGGGAACACAAAGTTAACAGTCGAAATAACAGAATGTACTGTAATACAACTGGAGAGTCGTAGGAGAAAAGGAAGTAGCAGAGTGAAGAAAATTGGTAAGTCTGTCCTCCAGCAGTCTAAGCCTATAGCAGCATAACTACAGAGATAGCTCAGGATGACCTAAGCCACTCTAACTATAAGCTTTATCAAAAAGGAAAGTTTTAAGCCTGACCTTAAAAGTAAACAGAGTGTCTGCCTCACGGACTAAAGCTGGGAGCTGGTTCCACAGGAGAGGAGCCTGATAAATAAAAGATCTGCCTCCCATTCTACTTTTAGAAATCCTAGAAACTACAAGTAAACCTGCAGTCTGAGAGCGAAGGGTTCTGTTAGTTAATAGCAGAAGAAGGTTGTGGGTTTGAATCCTGACCTGGGGTCTTTCGGCACGCTGTTTACATGTTCTCTCTGTGGGTACTCTGGCTTCCTCCCAGTGTCCAAAAACATGACAGTTGGCTTAACTGGGTGGTCCAAATTGCCCTTAGGTTGTTTGTGGTGTGTGTCTGTGTGTTGCCTTGTGATGGACTGGCCACCTACCTAGGGTGTACCCCATGGGTCCCTCTATGGCCATTTGGATATAGCCAAAGCAAAAATCTGTCTTGCTTGAGACTCACTGATCAAATTAGTTCAGTAAAAAAAAAATTCTAGCTAAAGTAAAAGTTAGGGCACCCTATCCACTAGTAGCTGGTGTTCCATTCTTTGACTGAATTAACTTCAGTGATATGCTAATTACAAAAGCCTGATTTTCTTCACTCCCCACTTTCAGCTGTACTGTTTCTTGCATGTACAACCTGCTTCCAGTCACCCCACAGCATCTCAATCATCTGGACTTTGGCTTGGCCCAGGACTTTTTTTTTGTTGTCATTCTCAGCCAGTCCACAAATGACTCACTGAAATCGGATTTGATTAAATTTATATAGTGTCTCCAGTTTTCCACAGGCTCCCTCTGACACATTGCAGAAAATTACGGTGGATTCTATGACAGTGAGCTGGCCAGGTCCTGCTGCAGAACAACACTCCCAAACCATGAGACGTCCACCTCCATGCTTCACTCTCATTTAGTGTATGCCAAAAATATCATGTGCTGGTGTCCAGATTATTTCGTTTTAGACTCATCTGTCCAAAGAACATTACTGCAGAAAGACTGACAATGTCTGGGTTCTCTTGCAACCTTTAGACTGGCATTCATGTTTGGTTTCCTCCTTACACATCTCCATTTAAGTTAAACTTGTACAGCCTCTTTCTGACTCAGCAGGCGTGATCTCTCTGATTAACAGTAGCGAGGGTCTGCTCGAGACGTCTTGGGGACTTCTGGTAAAATCTTGCATTCTGCTGTGAAGGTGAACTTTATCGGACACTCAGACCTGCACATGTTAGCTGTAGTTTCGAATGTCTTTCACTTGTCGACTATTTTCCATTCTGTGGGACGGCTGATTTCAAATTCCTTTAAGAAATCTTTAAATCTCTTACCAGATTAATCAGCTGCTATGATCATCTTCCTGAAGCCCTCAGAGGGGTCTTTGGACATCACCGTGGTGTCCTCTCATTTCAACATCCGGAGCACCAAACCAAATGCCAGAGGCTTTAAGCTTTCTTCAAAGTGCTGACTTAAAATGTTCTCACCATGTATATCTGATGTGAGACACCCATGCTATTTTAGCCATTTTTGGTGGGAATGATTGTGGGGGTGTCCTTAATTATTTCTCACTAACAATCAAATTTTTTCATAGATTTCACAATACATTTCATCAGGTTCAAAGAGTCGCCTTACAACAAGAAGGTCTTGGGTTCGAATCCCGGTCTGGGGTCTTTCTGCATGGCGTTTGCATGTTCTCCTCATTCATGTGTGGCTTCACATGGAGCAAATGTCCACGATGATGGGACTCAAACCAGAGCATGGGGCGCCTGCACTAACCTCTACATTACATGATGCCACTTTTTTTTAGCTTTTATTTTATTGAATTTTTCTGTATTGTTGACATTGATATTAAACATCCAGAGGTCAAAGTATGTTTGAAAAATACACAAACACACACAAACACATACTATTTTGTACTCCGTTTCATCAGCCTACAGCCTCGTTTTTTGCTTCTTTTGCATCCACTGCGCTGTATAACAGCTACATTACAAAGGGTTGGTGTGACTGATTGCGTCTCCTCAGATGGTTTTCATGCACAACTCGACTTTGTTTCTCTCCCATTTACACACAGATCGGGAGGCTTCTGCTGGCTCCAAAAACAATCCCATCACCCATGGCGCACGCTGATGGGGAGGAATTTGAGGAAGGGGGAGTTTGTTGATGACAAGGAGCGGGATGTCTCCCAGTCCATCCTTGCCACACATCACAACTGAACTCCATTCACAGTGCATTAAAGCATCTCTCCAACTCATTTCCCCCTAATAACCTTCCATCTTTCTGGGCTTTTCATTTAGCCTCAAGTACTCAGAATGATTCCACAGAAATTAAGTGCACGCCGGTGAAGAGAAGGAGCACAAAGGAGGGAAGATGAGATTACCAACACAAACTTTTTTACAATTTTCATTTTCCTCTGCGTGCCTCTGCGCTGAACTCTATTCAGATTCCATCATGGAATCTCGCTGTTTAATTTCCTTCCTAATTAGCCGCCTTTCATTCAGGGGGAACGTGCTGTCTGCTGCCTGGTCCTGCTGCTGCAGCCTGTTGACATGGCACAGCTCAGCGTGAGAGTGTGTGTGTAGCTGTGGGTGGTCAGTCGCTGGTGTTTCCAGGAAACTAAATCAATAGGCAGTTAGCAGATGAGGCCGGGTATATGAGTTCATTTCTTGCTCCGAAAAAGGGAAGAGTCAGAGCCCTGGAAAAACGGTCATGCCAAGGCTCATGTTTATTCGTGGGCTTTTACACATTTCAGCAATAGCATAAGTGTTTACACATACACACGCACGCACACACATGTACACGCAGTTTGGTGATTCTGAGCTGTGGCAAAGATCCCCAAGCGGCTTCGGCTGGTCACACTGTTTATCATTTGCATTAATGAAGGGACTCCATGACTGTGTGTGTGCGTGTGTGCGTGCGTATGTGTGTGTGTGTGTGTGTGTGTGTTCCTCTCTAGAATTCCAACTGAGGACCATTTTTCACCTTTTAAAGTTTTTTTTTTACCAGTAAAGTGAGGACCATTTAATACAAAGTGAGGACATTTCGCCTGCTCCTCACTTTTTTACGAAGCTACTGAGCTCTACTGGTTGGTTTTAGAGGTGTGTGTGTGTGTGTGTGTGTGTGTGTGTGTGTGTGTGTGTGTGTGTGTGTGTGTGTGTGTGTGTGTGTGCGCGTGTGGGTGTGTGTGTGTGTGTAGGTGCGTGTGTGTGTAGTCTAGCTGTTCATTTAAATGAGCGCACCTGCATGTGCTTCAGTTTTCATACATGTGTTTGACTGGGGTAAACAGCAAGGATCTTTGTGTCGGCGTCCATCTCTGCTCTGCTCACATGCGTGTACGTGTGTGTGGGTGTGTGTGAGCTCCTCAAGTGTGTGACATTTAATGCTTTTGACAAGGAGCCGGTACAGGCTGGACCTCTGGGAATATCACGAGTCAATATTTCAATACAACACCCACAATCCCCTGCAGCGAGAGGCAGGAAATGCACACAGGAGGGTTAACAAGGCTGGGATTTTGTTAGAGCGCTGTGAGATGTGCTGGATAACAAGGTGTGTGTATGCGCACTCTGTTGTGTCTGATTTTCTGCATGCATGCCCTTTACTTTCTTAGCCGTGCCTAGCTGAATTCCACCATCCAACGGTTTCCACATAAAGATGAGGGTCAAGCGAGGTGTTAGCAATGATGTTCATGAAGTCTGTTTCCTCTCAGGGTTTCTGCTAGTTTCAAGGTCTGTACGGACTGTCTCCTGTTAGAAAAACTTGACCTTGTTCTATTCTTGCAGCCCAGATTTAGGAGTTTTTTCAGCTTTCATTGACACGTCATCTGGGTAGAATCTTTGCCTTATGTCGTGTCTGACAAAAAGTGTTTTTCCAGTAAGTGTGGAAACTACACTGGTGTTGGGATGCCTTCTGAGATCCTTATGAGGACCTCCTATGAGTACTGCACTTGAGTTTCTTGCAAAACATGAAATGTCCTGGCCAGAAAGAAGTATTTTCTGCTTCTTTCCGTCTTGATTATAAAAGCAAATTTCTCAGTTCTAGCAGGAAATCTCTCAGACTATGGGTGCCCAAGTCCAGTCCTGCAGACCTACCGTCCTCCAACGTTTAGATGTATGTATCCCTTCTCCAACACACCTGAATCAAATGATTGGCTTCTTACCTACGGTAGTGGAATAGAAATATATCTAAAAGTTGATGAATAGTACCTTTCAAAGACATGACTTGGGCAGCCCTGTTTTAGCCCTGACAGAAAGTCTTAATGGAGACATATTATGCACATTTGACTTTTTTCATCATTTTGTTAGATAGATAGATAGATAGATAGATAGATAGATAGATAGATAGATAGATAGATAGATAGATAGATAGATAGATAGATAGATAGATAGATAGATAGATAGATAGATAGATAGATAGATAGATAGATAGATAGATCTTTCCAATCTGAACCGGAACAATATGTCATGAAGAAGTAAAGCATTTTTTTATTATTATGAATTGCTGGGGGTTTTCTTTCCTGATGTTATGGACACGGAGATGGAAAATTAAGGGGAATAAAGAAAAAGATGAAGAAGAGAGGTAGGAAACAAAAAGTCATGAAAGAAGGTGAGTTGAAAATACAAGAGAGGAAAGGGAACAAAGAAAACACAGGAAAACGTTGAAGTCTGCCTCCATACCCACAGGACGGCAGAGAGAGGGGAAAAAACAAAACAAAACACGAAAAAGGAACATTGACAAAACAAACCTAACATCGTGAACTAAGAACTACACAACCACATCACACAAGAATGGATATAAAAATACAACAACAATGTCACAGAAAAACTCATGATACCGATTAATCAAGCTCTAGTAATGATAACCTCAGCCCAAGAATATATCTGTAAACACCAGAGACCCCACATCTGTGTGTGTTAGCATGCTGGTGCATATAAGGTTTCTCCATAAGAGTGTTCGATAGCTGGTGTGAGCAGGCATCAATCCGTCTCCCAGGAATCGATGCAGACATGAAGGAGATCGGAGCCAAGATGTTTAAAGGACCCCCAGAGCCCCAGGCGGACCCGGGCTGGAACGACTTCATCCCCCAAGAGAGGAGCAAAGGAGAACCCCAGGGGAACATCCAGCGGCTACTATGCAGGGGCCCGGGGGCAGCAGTGACGAGCCCACAGGCCCCACCGGCAACCAGCCGCACCAGGGCGGGCCGGTCCATGGACCCCCAGCAGAGACCCAACAAGGGACCACTCGACGAGGGGCCCCTGGGACCGCAGGGGCCGCAGCCGGCCGCCACGCGCCACCACCACCCTGGGCCAATCCCCACCACCAACATCCCAGCGCCCCACCCTTGCCCCACGTCGGGCCGCCCCACTGATAGCCGCAGCGGTTGGACAGCATCCCCAGGCCAAGCTCAGCCAGCACCTGGACACCAAGTTGTACCAGCTCCTGAGTCTTGATCCCGTGCAACGCAGGGCGCCGAGATCAGGCATCCAACAAAGGCCAGGGCCGGTCCAACCTGCCAATGAACCGACCACGCACGGTGCGCACAGAACAGGTGATCGAACGAGCAGAGACGCTGGATCCGTATCCTGCCGAGCCACCGAGCAGGCACCACCCAACAATCCCAAACCTGGCACCCCTAAAAGAGGTGCCCCAACCAACCAAAGGAAGATAGTGGCCCAGCGCATCGGCCGACCGACACACCGGGCCCCCCAGGCCCGGCCAGGCACGCACTAGGTCCAAACCGGATTGACCACCGACGCACCAGTAGGCAGGGGCATCCGTTACCGGTGGGGAGTGATGGAGGGGAAATAGGCCCCCCAGTAAATGTAAGGCCTGAGGTGCGCCAGGCGAGAGGGCAGCCCAAGACCCAACCTGACAGGCAGACAAAGACAGTCATACTTTCCCTCCCTCTTAAACACATACATTCTCACTAACTCACCAAGACACCCAAGAAATGATGCTGTACCCTCACTCACACACCCCATACACACTTCATGCTCCCAGATCCAGGTACCGGTGCCCCAGTAGAGCCACCAGCCCCCGGACCCAGGAGATGGACCCCCTACCTTCTAGGACGGAGACAAGCAGACCGCCAAGGGCCCCACAGTGGTGAAGGAGCCCGACAGCCCAGGACCCCGACCAGACCACCTTTTCCTCCTCCGGACCCCAACCCCTGATGGCCAGTAGCGAACAGGGGTGTAAGAAGACCCCTAGCCTCTATCCTCTCGCTCGAGTATGGTGTTGATGCGTGTTGTAATAATGTGCATTTAAAACAGAGGGGTGGGATGTGGGGAAGGAAGCCACAGTTAGCAATAGCCTCCCCGCTAGCAAAGGAGGCCCCCAGTGCCACCTGCGCATCGGAGGCCCCCGCAGCCCAAATTCCGGCAACGTACCCTCCCAGACCAGGAGCATACTGATGAATCGGGCGGCCGACCCACCAGGCCGACATCCACCATCCCTATTCCCTTGTGGAGCGACCACTGCTGCTCATTGGCCCGGCAGGCAACCAAACCCAGCGCCCCACCCACCTGCTCTGCACGCCCACTACCCAGGCCTGTCCACCCGCAGGTCCAATCGAACCCGGGAAACGCCCGACCAAAGCGCACAAAGACCAAGACCCAAGAGCTAAGTCCAGTGCGAAAAAGGACTGATCAGGCCCAGAAATGCCACCCAGCCGCCGCGACCAGCAGCCAGGCACCCCAACCAGCAAACAAGGAGAGACACCGTACAGGGACGGGCGATAACAATCGGCCCAGAGAAAAAGAGAGAGGCGGCTGCACATGCGGGCCGCCGGCCGGCCCCGACCCCCACAGGCAAGAGACCCCACACCAGCCGACCCCGGCCAGGACCACAGCTAGGGGGTGCGGCACCTCAGAGCCCCGAATCCCCAGGCCCACCCCAGACCCTACCCAGGCGCAGCACGGCCACCAGGCCAGTAACCCATGTCCGTCAATGCAGCCATCAGGAGTTACCACCCAAAGCCACCAAAGCCCAACCCCAGGTTGGGGCCATGACGTCCAGCGCCCCGTCCGCCCAGTGATCCCACCCCCAGGGAAGTAAAGCATTTCTGACAGCAAAAAGGCTGTCCATCCCAGTACTAGCAAGCTGTATCAATTGTAATAGTATAATTCAGAACCTACCGTTGGGTCCCAACCTTATCTTTAGCAACTACTGATGTAAAAACCAAGGTTTGGATATAATTACACATTCTTAATCTGGGATTTCATGTTACTTAGTCTTATCAAAAAATTTTATGGTGGATTTTTCCCTTCTTGCACAGACTAAAACAGTTGGCCTATAATCCACAAATGAATCGGACTGGATGCAGTAAGCTCCAACATGTTCCAACGGTTTCGGGACAGAAGTGGAACTGACAAGCCACATGAAGTGTGGTATTAGTTTTGGACCTGTGAACCATATAAATATGCAATTGGAGCCCAAACTCTAACTCCCTACATACAATCCGCTGGAGGCACTTTCACTGTTGAGGTGTGCTTTCAATTTAGCCTGACTTTTGGGCTGCAAACATGCAGCAAACAATACTTAAAGGTTGGATTTGAAAGCAGCTTGTGTCATTATCTGCTTCTTTAATTTTCTGCCTTCAGACGCGACCTAAACAGATTACAAAACAACATTAATCACACAGGTTTTTCAGGTTTCTCCCCCCGAGCTACTCTTCTGAACTGAACCCCAGATGGCTACAACAACAAATCACTATGTTTGACTCTAGACTTTATAGATAATGCAGCACACAGCAGAAGGTGAGCGTTAAGGTTAGCCAGAGGGGAAAAGCAGCCGGCGCAAGGCTTTCACAATTACAGCAAGACGTACGTGCATGTCCGGAACCGAGCGGCGCATTTCATCCCCCAGCTGCAGGCGTCATGTCACAAGCTCATGCCCTGCTGGCTGCTACAGACTACATCTGTGGAAGGCTGTGTAATGTGATGCGATTGAAGCAGACAGTAAGGTCAGTAAGAAGGGGCTGTTAACGGAGGAAAAAGAGAATCTTTATACTCGCAGAGGTCATTCCTGGGACCTTGCCCAGACATATTGAGAGTGTGATGGGCAGCGGTGTGTCAGCCTCACGGCCCTCTTTTATGTATGGAATGACCAAGCACCAGTAATAGCGCGGCTTAATCTTGTCACATGCCCCGCAGCTGGAGCATCTGCCACTGACATCAGTTAATTATCTCAAACTAAAGGCTCGCATCGGAGCTGTTGCTCTTATATAATGCCACTGCTCTTTAAACTTAAACTGTCCAGGGAGACTCTCAGTCAGGGTCAATCCATTCGCAAGCAATCATGGTCAATGCATGATAAAGAATCAGGATGGTTTACAAAGTAAGAGCTTTTTGATGCATTTCAAAGTTAAAAATCATACTAAGAATCTTGATTTAGTACGGACAACTAGGAAAGAGGATGTGGCAATATTATTTTGACCCTGAATCACAAAGAAATGCTTAATTTAAAAAGATTTGGGGAACATAGCCATTAAGATTTAACAAATTATCTTTAATGTTCCACCATTTTAATTGCTTTGAGTACATTAGAAACTGACTTCTAACCAGGGATGGAGTACTTGAGTCCTAAACTCGGACTCCTGACTCTAGTCACGTTTAAGGGACTTGTGACTTGACTCGAGCAGCACGCCGATTACTTGGACTCTGACTTGCAACATTTGGACTTGGACTCCATCGTGATAAATGGCTATTGTTGAGATTAGCATATAGCCGATGCTAATGTTAGCTTGTTACATTAGGTCAGATTACTGGACAATTGTAATAAAATTCCCAAAGCCTTTGTAAGTGTATGAGTGACATTCAAATTTATTTTAGACATGTTTTACTATTTTGCACATGCTATTGTTCTAGCTTGGTGGTAGCGTGGAGGCATTGAGTATTTTTTTTTATAAAGTAAACCATGTATGGCTGCCATTATTCTAGTCTTAAAATCTACACTTTGCTGTCTTATTTGTGACTTGCTCTCAGGTGATAATGACTTGACTTGGACTGGAAGAACAAAAAGAACTCGAAAACTAAATGACTTGAACTTGAGAGATGGTGACTCGACTACAACACTGCTTCTGACACACCTTTTTGTAATTAAAAGGTCCCTTTCATTCCTTTAGTTTAAAGCATTTATGTTAATTTAGATTTATAGTAGGGGTGTGAATTTAAAGTGTTAATCATGATTAACTAATTACAAAAAATTTACCCCATGAAAACATTACTGGATTTAATCGCAGGTCGCGTTCCAAACAATGCGGCGCATTTGTCAGCTCGTGATATCCTGGTTCACTGTTTATACTGATGCACATGTTGGATAAAAGGGTGTTGGTAGGACTGATGGAATGTAAATTTTACTTTTTAATAAACAGCCTGACGGAAGCCTTGATAGAAGCATAGGTTTTGTGCAAATTTAGCAAAAGAGAGTTTAAATACCACCGAAGGACTTCACCCCAACTAGACTGATCTAAATGGAGAGCATGTAAGGAAGCCCTGGCAACAGGGCTCTGAGTTTGTTCAGAGCAGAATCGACCATCAATGAGACAGACCGCCCACTGCAGTGGTGGTCAAGTCATGCTGGGACGCACCCACTGCTTTCTGTCCTGGCCCGCAAGTATCTGATTAGCCCTGCCACTTCTGTCCCATGTGACTGTTCTCACCAGCAGGTCACATAGGAAATAATAAGAGAGCAGCCTTGAGCTCTGAAAATCAGGCTAGCAACTGGCTAAAAGAGGGGAGAAGAAATAAGCATGAAGGGATTGCAATAGGTTTTAGTTTTTTTGCTAAAATGTTCAATGATCAAAGATTTTTAGCCTAACGTACAAAATTTGAAGTTTGATGGGGAAGACAACAATTTCACAATTAAAGTCAACACTGTTCTGCAAAGGTAATTAAAGTATAACTTTATTTTTAGGTCTGTTCATTTTCGTACCAGCATATATTGTTTTCGTTTCGTATTTGGGTCTGTGTCTATTATTTGATTCCGTTGTCCACTAAAACCCATTTTATTTTTCTACAAATATTTGTGTGATTAAAACGTAATCTATCAAGGTTAATTAATTGCAACGTCTTTACTTAATTAGATTAATATCTCTTAAATCTAGTTTCACTACTTAATTATAACATTAAATCCAGACAAAGAAAATATTTCTTGAATCAAAAACATGTTTCTTGCAGTAGTTGATACACATTAGAGTTTAATTCTGAAATTTGAATAGAAATGATTTCGAGTTTAGATGTTTGAAAAACATGAGACAACAAGCCAATTGGTTGGTTTCAGAATTCTGCTTGTCTTCATTTAAATCAGGCAGTTTTGATAGGTTAATTCTTCAACAATAAGGCCAAACTCTGTCATGTCCAGGAAGCAAAAATGAAGATAAAAGATAATGTTCTTCCAAACGAGAATTCTCAAAACAAATGTAAATCAACAGTAAACAAAAAGCAGTTTTTTCAAAGGAGGGCACATCAGTTGATACTGAAAAGATTGATTGTTTGCATTGACATAACGAAAAGTAGCCAGCGGCCATCTTGGATGACAAACAACGAGTGTAACCATGGTGACACATGTAGGGATTGATGAGAAAGCAACCAATAAAACCTGTTATTGAAAGAAAATGCTAAATGTATGCAAATTTATCTCGTGCATAGGAACCCAAAACACTTCTCATTCAGTTAATCACACGCTGATGGTGGTAACCTACGTTGTAGCCACAGCTGACCTGGGGCACATGGACAGAAGTGAGGCTGCCATGGCAAGGTGTTACTGGGCCCTCTGACCACCACCAACAGATAAGGTGGTTGAAGTGTCTTGGCCAATACTGCTACTGAAATGGACGGAGCGGGGGCTTAAACCTGCAACCAACTGATTTTGGGATAAACTCATATCACCTGACCCCCAAGAAGAAGGTAGAGCTTTGTTTTTTAAAGCAATATGTAAATAGATAAGGATGCTCAGGGTTGTCCGTACTTTTTTGATTTTATAAAGAATCCTGCTTTGCATCATCATCTCCACCTACCTAGTCTCTATCTAGTCATCCCCAGACAGAACCAGCCTTCTTTATCAGGTTGTTTAGCCTTTTTAAAACCCTGGCTCTGATGCTGCTACCCCAACAAATGATGGCTGAAGAGATCGCGCTCTCCACAACAGATTTTTAGAAGATTTTCACCCTCTTGCTGCAAACCTTGAAGGACCTAAGCTTCCTCTATGAGTACAGTCTGCTCTGTCCCTTCTTGTAGACAGTTTCACTGTTCAGTCTCCAGTCCAGTCTGTTGTCAAGGTGAACTCTGAGGTATTTATACTTCTCAACCACCTCCACTTCTTCTCCCATGATGCAAACAGTCTTAGACCTAACTCTGTTTCTTCTGAAATCTACAAGCATCTCCTTTGTTTTGTTCACATTCAAGGTAAGATGATTGTTTCCTCACCATGTCACAAAGCGGATTCAGCTTCTTGTCCATCTATGATACACCCAACAATTGCAGAGTCATCTGAGTATTTCTGCAGATGACAGGTCTCTGATTTGTACTGGAAGTCTGAGGTGTACAGGGTGAAAGGGAATGGTGAGAGTACTGTCCCCTGTGGTGCTCCTGTGTTGCTGACCACCTGGTTTGATACACAATCCTTCAGTCTCACAAACTGTGGTTTGGTCGTCATTGTTCCAGGCGATTGTTGAGGGCTCCACCTGTGTCTTCAGGAGTTTCTGACAAAGCAAACCAGGCTGAATCGTGTCCAATGCACTGGAGAAATCAAAGAACATGATCTCACAGTGCTGCCTGCTTTGTCCAGATGACAGTGGGTTGGTTAAAGCAGGTGGATGATGGTGTATTCAACTCCAACTGCACGGCGATAAGAAAACTGCACCAGGTCCTGATATGTTCTAGTTTTCTTACTCAGGTGGGTCAACTGGAGTCTCTCCAGGACCTTCATGATGTGGGATGTCAGGGCAACAGGTCTGTAGTCAGATATTCATATAATCTGAAGCTCATTCGGATTGTATAGAGAGGATCTGTAGCATTAATTCCCAAGTCCTGACACAAATTCTAAATCATATTTTGGTCTGTATTTGACTGGATCATTAAAACATATGTGTGCTTTGAGCTAAACACTTCCACTGTAGCTCGGGCTGGATGTGTAAGGTCGGAGTTCAGGTGAAAGGGAAACCCTTCCTTCCAGACTCAGGTCTCCTGCAGCCTCTAACTGTTTTTCTTTCAGGATTGTCCTGGAGTCCCTGTGGACATATTCATAGTCAACTCTGACTAGCCACCCTGTCCCTTCTGAAGAAAAGCATCCTGAAAACATGACGCTGCCATAGCCATGATATACGTACAGTAGGGATAGTGTGTTCAGGATGTTGTGCAGTTTTCTGTCCGTTTTTCTACATAAATTGATTTTGGCCTTATCTGACCTAAGAAAATTGTTCTACATGTTTGCTACATGTTTTGTCCTGCAAACAGGACTTCTGCTTGTCACTCTCCAATACAATGTTGACAGATTCTCCCACCTGAGCTGTGGATCTCTGCAGCTTCTCTAAGGTTACCTGCATATCATACATGCTTCCCTAATTAATAGTCAGTTTAAGTGGATGGCCAGGTATTGGTAGATTCTCAGCGAAACTTTCCTCTTTTCCTTTTCATATTATATATTTCATATATAGTAACCTTTGTTACTGTGGTCCCAGCTCTCTCAGGTCATTGAACAGTTCCCCCCATGTAGTTCTGGGCTGTTTCCTCACTGTTCTTAAGATCATGTGTACCCCATTAGGTGAGATCTTGCATCGAGCCTGAGGTCGAGAAAGATTGTCAGTGATCTTGTATTTATTCCATTTTCTAATAATTGCTCCAACAGTTGATATTTTCTCACCAAGTTGTTTGCCTATTGTAGATTGGCACATCCCAGTCTTGTGCAGGTGTACCATCTTGTCCCTAGTGTCCTTTGACAGCTCTCTGCTCTTGGCCATGATGGAGGTTGGAGTCTGACTGTTTGAAGGTGTGCACAAGTGTCTTTCATACAGATAATGAATTCAAACAGGTGCCATTAATACAGTTAAAGAGTGGAGAATAGAAGAGCTTCTTAAAGAAGAAGAAACTGGTCTGGGAGGGGCAGATTTCTTGCTTTTCTGTAGGTGCTTTTCTGCAACATTATACAAATAAATTCTTTAAAAATCTTACAAGGTGATTTCCTGGAGTTTTTTTTACATCCTGTCTCTCACAGCCAAAGTATACCTATGACAAAAATGACAGACCTCTCTTAGCTTTTAAATGGGACAACTTGCACAATTGGTGGCTGCCAAATACTTGTTTGCCCCACTGTATACACCTTTGATGCTTGTTGATGCATATTCAACACAATCATATTGGAAATACTTTGCTGACATCTAGCAGTCAGAGTAAAGCTGCATTTTAGTCATTGACATTGTAAATACCTATGCACTGTATTTAAATCAATTGTTCCTACTTTAGTTAGCCTCCACTTGACAGCAAAATACAAACATTCTTTAAAAATAATATAAATGAATTCAGACAGAAGCGGGTTAGAACGGTTTCCTCACAGACAGAACATCAGTGATTCTATTGTCTTTTTTTCTCACAGTTCATAACCATGCTTGTTGGGTTATTTGGTAACTTTAAACTGTTGGTTCTGCAATGGACTAGCACTTTCTCCATGATTTACCCTGCCTCTCTCCAAAAGGTTCATGGGATGGCCTGCAGCAGTCCTGCAACATTGAACTAGGAGAGGTATAGAAAATAAACTGATGGATAATTATGTATTCCATTTACAGAAACTATAATAAGCAGGTAAAGTTTAATTACGAACTGACTGGTTTTCCTAATTCCTAATAACTATCTGTGCTATACAGTGGCATACAATAAAATTCATTACACCTGTCTTAGAATAACTGCATTGGCTCCCCGTATGTTTTAGGATCGATTTGAAGATTATTTTAATAATTTTTAAGTGTCTTAATGGTCTTGGGCCTTCTTATCTTTCGGAATTGGTTTTACCGTATGAACCTTTGCGGTCTGTGCGCTCCTCTGGCAGCCGTCTCCTTGTCACCCCCAAAGTCAGGACACACACTCATGGTGAGGCGTCTTTCTGTTATTATGGCCCTCACCTCTGGAACAGGCTGCCTCAGACCACAGGGCCGCAGAGAACATTCATGTTTTTAAGAGCAGCCTCAAGACTCACCTTTTTAATATAGCTTTTAACTGATTATTATTTATTAAATCTGTTTAATTACTCTGCATGTTTTGATTGAATTTCTTTTTAGCTTTTAGCTGGCTATTTATCAAATATTGTTTATCTGCTTTGTATTTTTATTTGATCATATCTTATAATTGTTTTAATTTTAATATTTTAACTTATTTTAGTCTTCCTTCCAGTGTTTCCTCTGTGGGAGCCCTCTGCCTCGGGGGCGGTGGTCGGCTGTGGCTGCCTTAGTGCTCTCCAGGTGGTGCTTGGGTGGAGGTGGGGGTACCAGCCCTCCCTCCTCTGGGCTCCCTGGGTCAGTGCCTTGGCTGCTGCTGTTGATCTGCTGCTGCAGATGTAGATGGCTCCCATGATGACGTTTCCTGGTTCATCTGTACTCAGCCCGTTTTGGTTTTGTCTATTGTTGCTTTTATGTGTGTGCGTGCATGGGAGATGGGGGGTTATAGTTGTGATGTTTTTCACTTTTGGGTTTTGGGGGGGGGGGGGGGATTGTGGGTCATTTTAATCTGTAACGCACTTTGAGAAACTTTGTTGTGGTTTGAAAAGCGCTTTATAAATAAAGTTTGATTTGAAAACTCAACAACACAACCTCTAGTTAGTTATACCCTGTCCCTTTAATAGCGACCACCAGAGAGGAACCACAGCTTGACTCTCTAAACAAGAATTGAAAAAATCTTCATGTCAGAACTTTATTGTTCACGTTCTGTTGTATTCTCACTGTCCTTATAACACTCCTTCCACCCCTAAGTGCTGCTGTACCACTAAACGCAGCTTATAGAAGCATTTCAGAAGTATTGAAAAGAAAACTCAGCACTCAGTTTATGAGTCACACCGAGCCAAGTTCCTCTTTGGTAGATTAACACCTGTTGGGAAGTGTTTATTTAATCACTGAAGTGCCAAAGTGTCCAGGGCTCGGTAACTAATCTTGTTTTCACTCGTCTTTCCTCGGTTGTGCCGCAGCATTCTGTGCGTGCACTCATTTCATTCCACCTCAGTAGAAGTCTCCTCTTCTAATTTCCAGCTCCTTTGTCCCCTGTGTTCCTTGTGTGCACCTAAGCTGGCTGTGTGGGTGGCTCTATTTTGTGCCGTATCTCAGCACTGTTGGGTCGTTCCAGTTTTCCCTGATGGATGTAGAAAGAGATCAAGACAAATAGAAAGTTTGATAGTTTTAGGACTATGTTTTATCATGGGACCAGCTAAAGCTCAGCACGCATCTAAAGCCGTGTCCCCGAAGTGTAGAACCTCGTTCTCCAGCCCTGAAAAGTTAGTTTCAGCCCAAATGTTCTGATAAAGTAAACACACAACAGTGAAGACTGGGTTATATGGACCACATTTTTGGACAGTTTGAAACAAGTTGTTAGTGTTGTTGTCCTGAGGCAAGGTGGTCCTAGGGTTTAATCCCTGCTGGGACCTTTCTACATAAAGTATGCATGTTATCCCTGTACTTGCATCAGTTCTCTCTTAATATAGCTTCCACCTATAGTCCAAAAGCTTTGATGTTAGATTACCTAATTTACCCAAATTGATACTTAGGACTGAGCGTGTGTGTGCATTGTTGTTTGACTTGTGCTGGACAGGCAATCTATCGAGGGCGGGCCTCCCTTCCACCCAATGACTGGTAGACTTCCTACTTCCCTGAGAAGGTATAGACCATGGACAGATGTTAGCTGATAACACGTGAGTTACTCCAGTTGGATTCAGTGATGCTGCTATGGACCTGGTCAACTGACCTACTTCCTCTGCAGTTTGGTTCTTCTACATAACTACGTGTTATCTTTCAGATATCATTTATCTCGATTGAAAACCATAGGAGCCAGAAGAATACTTACCTGTCCTGAAGCAAGAGGGATCCTTATAGACGTGTAATCTCAAATGATAAGCATAGGGTGGGTACAGAATAACTGTTGGACACCCTCATAATCCATCTGCAGTATAACTACTCGAAAAACTGTAAGTACCCTGTACGCATTAGCGTATTCACATTAAGAGCCCTGTTGGGAGGATCTAAGTATTCCATGATATGTTAGATTTACCCTGTAACCACCCAGTTGATCACTTAAGTACCATTAAGAAACCAAATGAGTGACCAGTAAATACCTAGTAGGTAGCCCCTAGATACCCTGTAAGTATTAGACAATATTATGTATGGTTACTGGACAAACATTACAATAGGTTAAGAAATACAGTACTACTGAAAGACAAACATTTTACATGTACATAGATTCAAAGTCTGGTATCATGGTGGCACAGATTGCAGAATTGTGAACTACTAGGTCTTGCTGCAAGAATCCGTCTCTAAATTGTCATTAGCTACGAGAAAGCATGCATAGTTGTTTGTCTCTATGTTGTCCTGTGATCGACTGGCAACCTGTTCAGGGTTTACTCCACCTCTCACCCAATGACTACAGCCCCGCTGAGATCCTGCAAGGACAAGCAGGTATAGGCAATAGATGGAGGAATGAATTCAAAGGCAACAATGAGGTTTCCATGTGTTAGCAGAAAATTCCAAACAGGCAGTCAGAGAAATTCACGGTACCATTCAACATTATCAAATGATTGCTTTGCAAGTCAATGGGAGCCTATAAATCAATGTTCAACCTCCTTATTATTCAACTTGGCATGACTTTAAAAGGCGCTCCTTGTGTGCCTCCTTAAATGCCAGGCTGGAATGAACATCTTAAAATAAAAAAAAGATTAAAAAATCCTCCGTTTGGAGTCGGAAAGCAATCTACATTCGGATCACGTTCCGTAGCTGAGAATCTCATCACGCAGATCTGTCTGCCTCAGACCCAGTGGCCCGCTCGAATAGTGCTAACTTATTATTGGAGGAACTTTAGTGGTGTCACACAAGATGTGATGACTATCTTAGCGGCCTTTTTTGCCTTGTTTGTGTTTGTGCACAAACTCAGCAGCCATTTGACGCATCCTAAATCACTCTGATCGCCCACCCAATTCATGCAGATCAGAATTCTTGGACATAGCCTGCATGGTTAACAGCAAAAACAAGCCACTGCAGGGTACAGCTGGCAGCCGCAATGTGTATGCGAGTCTTACAGACATGATTTATGGCAAATATTACTAGTGCCCCGAGAGCAGGAGGAGGATGAAGGAGGAGAAAATGAAAGCGAGTGAATGCAAGGATGAGAACGGAGGAAGAGTCGAAGGTGACAGGGTTCTGGGAGAGCAGGTGGAGAGATAAGTTGAAGGATGACGGCCTTTGCAATCTCACCCATGACTAAGATCAGTGTAACGTCTCTGCTCGTCTCTACATATTAGAGTGTGTGTGTGTTGTGTGATTAAATCTTTAAGCACACACAGTGTCAAGTGTGTTAGAATGTACTGACTGTAGTCTGGTGTGTGTGTGTGTGTGAACGAATGAGTGTTTTCTGCAGGTTTGTCAGCCAGCGTCTGTGAGCGAACAGGTTACAACGAGTGACTTTGGAAGGTTAAGCGGAACGGCTCGCTGCCCTGCGGGCGCTGCCTCTCAGCCGGCACACATTGATCTTAATACGGAGAATGATGGCGGAGCGCGAGAGGTCACCGGGATGAAAGACGGGATGAACACGGCGAAGAAATGGAGGGGAACGGCGGGGACATTAGTGCCATGTGGGAAGAAGCAATAGTTCAGGATGGATTAACATGGAAGGTAGTGTCAGGGTGACTTCTGGAAGGTTCCCACTCTCTCACAAACAGCACAATGGTTTCTTTTTCATGTAATGTTCCACAGTTGGTACAAGAAGTTAATGTTGTTATGCTTGTTGTCATGAAAAGGTTAGACATATGTGATCCATTTTAAAGTAATTTATGTCTGCCTTTGAGGTATTTGCATAAGTGAAACTTTAGCTTTGATATACCTTGCAAGTGGAAAATTGTCTTATTGGTTTTTTTATTTTATTTTCTTATTAACTGCAAATGCTCTCTGGCAGACATGTACAGTGGACTCCATGTATTTGTGAGGGTTAGTGACCACAGACACCCATGGATTGCTAAAGTTTGTGAATACTTGAGACTCTTCTAAAAACATTTATAACATTTAAATAAACACCAAATATACCTGATTATGCATTCAGTGAAAGAAATCTTAGTACTACCGCAGAAGCTATATCTATTCCCTTTATCCACTGTTGGGGGTATAGATAATCAAGATCAACGAAAATGAGTGGCATTCCTGAATAGGCATCTTTGCAAATGGTAGTGTCAAGATTGCATTGCTCCTAGGTTTTTTGGCTTCCCAAGCTGTATATTGTTTTGAATATCTTAGATGCTGTAAGCTCTATGGAAAAATCTGCAAATAGGCAAGGCAAGGCGAGTTTATTTGTATAGCACAATTCATGTTACAAGACAATTCAAAGTACTTTACATAAAACATCAAAAGCATTACAGCAGGGTGGAGAAAAAGCAAAAGTACAGGAATAAAAATCATGATTTAAAATGAACCCAAAAAAAAATCTATCTTAAAAGAAGCCGTGCAGATTTAAAACTTAGAATAAAAATCTAATCAAAAGCAGCTGAGAACAACCTAGATTTAAATAAACGGAGTGTTTCAGCTGATCTGAGGCTTTCTGGGAGTTTGTTCCAGACATGTGGAGCATAGAAGCTGAACGCAGCTTCTCCATGTCTGGTTCTGACTCTGGGAACTGATAAAAGAGCAGATCCAGATGACCTGAGGGGTCGAGTAGGTTCATACTGGGTCAGGAGATCACTGATGTGTTTTGGTCCTAAACCCTTCTGAGCTTTATAGACCAGCAGCAGAACTTTGAAGTCTATCCTCTGACAGACAGGCAGCCAGTGTAAAGACCTCAGAGCCGGACTGATGTTGTCCACTTTTTTGGTTTAAGTGAGAACTCGAGCAGCAGAGTTCTGGATGAGCTGCAGTTTCCTAATTGATTTTTTAGGTAGACCTGTAAAGACGCTGTTACAATAATCAAGCCGACTAAAGATGAATGCATGGACTAGTTTTGCCAGGTCCTGCTGAGACATCAGATCCTTGAGATATTCTTAAGGTGATAGTAGGCTGATTTTGTGATTGCCTTAATGTGTTTTTCAAAGTTTAGGTCTGAGTCCATCACTATACCCAGATTTCTGACGTGGTTGGTGGTTTTTAGGTGTATGGACTGAAGCCCGGTGGTGACCTTCAATCTTTTCTCTTTAGCTCCAAAGACGATTGCCTCCGTTTTGTTTTTGTTCAACTGCAGAAAATTGTGGCACATCCAGTCATTAATTTCCTCAATGCATTTGCCAAGAGCCTGTACAGGCCCTTGGTCTTCTGGTGACATTCTAATATATATCTGTGTGTCATCTGCATAGCTATAGTAACTTATATTGTTGTTATTTATTACCTGTGCCAGTGGAAGCATATAGATGTTAAACAGAAGAGGTCCCAGGATGGAACCCTGGGGAACCCCACATGTAATTCCCGTCTGCTCAGATGTAAAGTTACCTATTGACACAAAGTACTTCCTGTTCTCTAAGTACGTTTTGAACCAGTTTAGTACAGTGCCAGAGAGACCCACCCAGTTCTCCAGTCGTTTGAGTAAAATAATGTGGTCAACTGTATCAAATGCAGCACTGAGATCCAGTAAAACTAACACTGACATTTTTCCACTGTCAGTATTCAAACGGATGTCATTGATGACTTTGGTCAGAGCAGTCTCAGTACTGTGGTGCTGTCTAAAACCTGACTGAAAGACGTCGTAGCAGTTGCTTTGTCTTAAGAAGTCATTTAGCCGATGAAAAACAGCCTTTTCAATGATCTTGCTTAAAAATGGAAGATTGGAGATGGGCCTGTAGTTGTTCATGTGTGTCTTGTCCAGATATTCTCTTTTCAGCAGGGGTTTAATTAAATATTAAAAATAATAATGGCTTGCATTTATATAGCGATTTTCAAGACCCTCAAAGCGCTTTACAACTCCATTATTCATTCACTCTCACATTCACACACTGGTGGAAGCAAGCTATGATTATAGCCACAGCTCCCCTGGGGCAGACTGAAAGAAGCGAGGCTGCCATATCGCGCCAACGGCCCCTCTGGCCAACACCAGTAGGCAGTTAGGTGAAGTGTCTTGCCCAAGGACACAACGACATGTAGCAGGTGGAAGCTGGAATCGAACCCACAATTTCTGGGTTGCAGGCTGACAACTCTACCACTGAATTACAGCTGTTTTCAGTGGCACTGGGAAAACACCCGACATTAAAGACGAGTTCACAATCTGCAACAGATCTGACTCCAAGATCTTTGAGACCTTTTTGAAAAAGCCTGTGGGCAGGATGTCTAAGCAGCAAGAGGAGAAGATGTCCTCCAGATCTTTGCTGTTTATGAGATAAAACTGTTTCAGGGTGTTTAAACGAATTTTCCGTGGACACTGTACATAACCTGAACCTGCCGTTGATGAACCAACCGCTTGTCTAATATTTTGGATTTTGTCTGTGAAGAATTTGGGTGTAAATAGGCACTTTTTTGTTGAATAATTTGGAGCTACGTTCCTCAGAAAATCCCTGAATAGGTAAATCTGCAACTAGGCGAGGGTCCACTTTATTTTACTTGTATTTGTAAAGAAATGAGCAAACCATGGTAGTTTCATTTGTCATCTGCTTGAACAAAATAAATAGTAAAATGTGTATATATACATTTTTCCTATTTCTCGCAATTATTGGATTGATCGTCTCTGAGAACCAGGTGTGGGGGGGTCAACGAGAGCAGCTTAGATATTAGTGGCTATTTTAAGATGTTTAAAGTCAAGCATGAGAACAACTTTTTCCTGAATGTTTGCTTCCACACAAATTAAATACAACCGCCATAAATATGTGAAATATCCAAACATGCTAGTGGTAGCTTAGCACTGAAGCAAGCTTTTTTGCATGAAATCATCCAAAGCAAGAGGAAGATGGAAGTTAATTGAAGACCCTAGGATCAAGTCTAAGTGTAAGGAAGAAAAATACTTTTCCTACATTTTTGAAGCAATGGCGTTAACCCTTCACTGTCTGAATTTATGTACAGTTATATACGAGACTGTGTGTTTTTGTGTCAAAATTAAATAGATATTGTTAATTTGAATATAGACCATACAAGTTTGTTATTTAGAATGCAAATTAGGTAATTTAGGCATAATTGAGCATTTCTCTGACTACTAGATAGCAGCGAAGTGCTCCCAAAATGATTCTTTGTATGTGTGGAATGTGCATCAACCAGCATTAGTGGAATTCATACACCACCATGGCCACGTTAAGATAGGAAGTAGGTAGTAAAACTGTTTTGAGGTGAACTTGCTTTAATAGTCTATAAGGAGTTAATATGATACTTTTCTAACTTTCTGCTATATTTATCCAAAAATCCTGATGAACCCAGTTAGTTAGGTAGATTCCAGGCATCTCTGGAAGACATAAAAACATGGATGAATCTAAACTTTTTGCTTTTAAATTCTGACAAGACAGAAGTTGCTGTCTTTGGACCAGAAGTTCTAAAACAGAAACTGATTAGTCAATCACTTCATCTGGATGGCATTAAATTGGCCCCCAGTAATAACGTAAAGAACCTCTGAGTTATTTTTGACCGAGACTTGACATTTAAATCCCAAATTAAACAGGTTTCTAGGATATCTTTCTTTCACCTCCGGAATATTGCTAAAATTAGAAACATCTTGTCCAGGAGTGATGCTGAGAAACTAGTCCATGCATTTGTTACCTCAAGGCTGGACTACTGTAATTCTTTACTATCAGGTAGTCCACAAAATGCCATTAAAAGCCTTCAGTTGATCCAAAATGCGGCAGCAAGAGTTCTGATCAATATTAAAAAGAGAGATCACATTTCTCCTGTTTTAGCTTCCCTTCATTGGCTCCCTGTTAAATCCAGAATAGAATTTAAGATCCTTCTTCTTACATACAAAGCCCTTAATAATCAAGCACCATCATACATCAGAGATCTAATTGTTCCATATGTTCCTAACAGAGCCCTTTGCTCTCAGACTGCAGGTTTACTTGTAGTTCCTAAGTAGAATGGGAGGCAGATCTTTTAGTTATCAGGCTCCTCTCCTGTGGAACCAGCTCCCAGCTTTAGTCCGTGAGGCAGACACTCTGTTTACTTTTAAGGCCAGGCTTAAAACTTTCCTTTTTGATAAAGCTTATAGTTAGAGTGACTTAGGTCATCCTGAGCTATCTCTGTAGTTATGCTGCTATAGGCTTAGACTGCTGGAGGACAGACTTACCAATTTTCTTCACTCTGCTACTTCTTTTTCTCCTACGACTCTCCAGTTGTATTACAGTACATTCTGTTATTTCGACTGTTAACTTTGTTTTCTCTGTGTCTTCTGTGTTTCTGCTCTGTCTTCTCAAACCCCCAGACGGTCGTGGCAGATGGCCGCTCATACTGAGCCTGGTTCTGTTGGAGGTTTCTTCCTGTTAAAGGGGAGTTTTTCCTCTCCACCGTCGCTACATGCTTGCTCAGTATGAGGGATTGCTGAAGGATTGCTGTGGTTGGAAAGTCTGCATCAACGGGGCCCAACCTCACGCCAATGACTGACGCAATCTGCTGGGATTCCTTAAATAGGAAACTTTTTAACTGATTGGAATGTTTGTATAAATGTATTGAAATGACTTGTTGTTAAGTGCCTTGAGATGACATCTGTTGTGAATTGGCGCTATATAAATAAACTGAATTGAATTGAAATTGAATTGCTGTGACTAGCTTGGCTACTGTGCTAATGTTAGCTTGTAAGTAAACACAAAGAGTTTAATTGGATCTCCTGGGAACCGTTTTGTCTTAGCTCTTAGCTCCTGACTAAATGTATAGACAACTCGAAAACAAAATAGTTATAATAACTGTTAGTTATTAGAAAAGTAGGCTCTACTCACATATATACTTAATTAGTTTGTGGATGTACTCCATAGCTCACATTCCATTAATGTAACACCTAGCACTGATTAGCAATTTTGGAAGCTACGGTTAAGGCAAATAAATATAGATGATGATTATTCTGTGTTTGAAGTCTCCTTCCTAGCACATCAAGATATAAAAAAATATTCAGCATTACTTTTCCTATAGTTGCCTACAGTACATCAAATATATTTTCATTCAAATGTTAATTATGGCTTAATTAATTCGAAAAGTTCTTTATGATGCATCAGATCTGTGAATCTAAAAGGGAGATGAATTGTATGCCTGCCTGTGGGCAAATAATGTTGAACTGACCCACTTTGCGGTGAGTGACTAAAAAGCTGTTTAGGTTACAATAACTGGAATGAATCAGTCTGAAGTGCGCCCGCTGAACACTGTCTGTGTGTTTACTACTCTTCAGAACAAATTAAACCATCGCCTGCATCAGAAATTCTTAGAGAAACCCCAGACAGGGCCGTAGAGTGGCTGTCAGATAAAATGTCAAGGCTCTAATATAGCTAACTTAAGTGTTGTAAATATTTAACATGATTGCGGCACACTGATAATCACTCTGCCACCTTCAAAAAGAGGTGGTCAAAATAGAGGTGGCTGAGTCTTTTTTTTTACATTGCATAAAAAAAGTGATGGAGGCTGGTTTGTGCCGAACAGGCTGACATGGGCTACATTTGGACATGTCAAAGAATGTGAGTCACAGGAAATGCACTTCTGGTCATTATCAGTGACTCATCCAGGAAGCAGAAACAAATCCCGCTATTATGGGGCCTGTTACATTTACTAGGTAGTAATTTCAGTTTATCTAGGATGCAGTTGTGTTCATTTCCATTTAGCCAAATGCATTTGGATATTTGGAAATCGAAACATTATTCATCAGATTTGTTCTCACTTTTACACTAAGTGAGAAAAAGTGGAATGTTGGACTTTTCATGAAAAACAGGAGCTCTATGTATAGGATCAGACGTTTACTGTGTAAACTAGAATATGCTTGAAACACCCATTAAAAGAGCATTTCCTCTTCAGCATAAGGCAACATGTCAACTGTAAGCATTTTAATGAGATGAACCGGATCCACAATCCTTGAATTTTGATAAATATGCCCAACATTGTAGTATGAGAAAACGTCACTAAATCATCATCCCTAAACCACCATGCCTTAAAGTGTACTGTAGCTTGACTTCAGTGTTTGGGGGTCGTCTGTCAGATTACCTGTGTGACTCCCAGACCTAAAGAGATCATTTATGCTTTCATCAGCTTCTAAAATGTTGCGCAATTTCTCGTTAAGCTTTCTAACTGTAGTCTCTTTATCACAACCCAGCTTTTTGACAGTAGAGAACATCTGATGTGAAACTCTGCTCCTCCTCCCGTGCCAAGCATGTCTCACCACAATAAGCAATAAAAATAAAATCAAACCTTTTCAAATACTTCGTACTACCTACCCGAATTATTCATACTCCAACGGATAAAATGTGTCTATATATTTTGTCAACATGTTTCTCTGAGTGGAAATAATATTAAGAATTTGGAGTGGCCCATCCAGAGTTCTGACTTAAACCTAATAGACAATCTTTCGAGGGAGTTCAAGATTAGGGTGATTAAATATAAATTTTCACTATACTAGTGGAATCATGCAAAAATGCTGTTTAGCAATTATAAGGTTTAATTGCTGTAGTGCTAGTAATGATTTGTATATTCTTATTGAGAATGGTATAAATACTTTTCAATATTCCATTTTTCTTTACATGGTTTTTTGTCTTCTGAGAGATGCCTCATTTCTTATTAGAAACTTATCTCTTGGCTGAATGGAATAAAAGTCGCATCTAATTCTTTATGGTGTATGAATACTTTACGGCTTAATTGCATTTTCTGCCAAAAAAGTGAATAATATGGTTAGTAATCTCAGATGGCCAGTATTATGAACTCTATAGATTTTTATACTGCCAATTATTAAACATCTCAGAGAAGAACCAGCATCCAAACCCATTTAAGTGTTTGATGGCAACTGTAAATTAAAGCTCAGCTAAAATACTATGGTATTTCAGCTGAGCTTTGATCTCAACTTTTTCTGGACCGTTGGTGCACTTTGATATTTCTCTTCTTTACTGCTGTGCTTGGACTTATTGTTCCCTCACTGCAGATTCTTTCTCCTGGCAGCGCTCCCAGATGTCTGGTTAAGTGTTTTTCTAACTGTTCTGTTGTGAAGTGAACACAGTATCTTTGAGGATTGTTGAGTCTGAGACTTGGCTCCTGAGAATTGTCACGGTATCTCTGAACGTTACCTGTCAGTCAGCGTGGAAACGCTAACCATCAGGAATTCTTCTGACTTTGATAATGATGATGAAGCACAAATGTCATTTACAGTACCAGTATGGTTCTCGGAGTGCGGTTTGATGACCACACGTAGTACTTCACCTCACCTCATTCACATCGGCTGTGTTACAGATGCTGACTCTCCATTAACTTTCTTCTTTAAGTCTTTTTTTCTGGACGAAACATTTGGATTCCCATGAAGTTAAGAAGAAATTTTTGAAAATGAAGAAACTACATGAACCAGACAGGAAGTGAGAATTAAGCCAGCTAGGTGCATCTGGTATATTTCAAAATTAGACCTGTGTTGCATTTCCCCCCAGCTTTATCATATATTATCAATGACAGGACATCAGTTTACAGTGTATGATAGTTCATGTTATTTTTAAAAGTATTTCTTTAAACTTATTGTGTGAATGTTTTGCAAACTATTGCTAAACATTCGTTGCCTTTACTCTGTGATTTCCGGAGATGTTCCGCATCTGTACCGTACCCGGTGTGAATTAGGTGTTAAGACTCTTACACATTGAAATAAGAATAAAAACGGTTCTTCAGAAGCTGAAAACCCCTAAAGAAACAGAAGTTCATAACAGTAATAAAGTATAATTCAAGATCTCAAATTTCCCTCATTATGGTGAGACTTGAAGAGACTATATATATATATATATATATATATATATATATATATATATATATATATATATATATATATATATATATATATATATATAGAGCTCATCAAGAAACGTGTTGCACTGGTTTAAACACGAGGAAAAGGCGTTTTTGCTTAACATCATGTGTTGTCTTATTAAGTGTGTAATTTCTTCCCATTTTGTATGGAGTGTTTGTACTGGGGATTTACATAGTTCTGCTCTAGTTACTTTTCCAGTCATACCATGATGTTGTTTTTGTGTTTTCAATGCCCTTTGAGTGCCCCACCAAGTGGTCAAGTAATTATCAGCTAAATTAATTAAACCACAGGTCAGACTGCCATCAGCTGGAGCCACTCTAAGCATTCATCATGGGGAAGTGAGTGGATCTTCAACAATAAAGCAGCATTATTTTGGGGTGATTGATATCCAATTTCAAAAATATCTGGGTGAGTTCCGTAGTTGTGGGTCACATGTGGAGCATACATGGTAACCCTGTCCAAAAATTGTTCCTGCCCAGTTTACCTATGGATTAATTTTAAAATACAATCTAGTGAGTTAGTAGGTAGCCTCCTGGTTTAAAATCACCTCAGTCCAAACCATGGCATGTGTTAGACATCATTAGACATTCCGATTGCTTGGATCACTGACCAATCAAGACTTATGTTTTCCTTCTGTAACTCATAAAATAAAACCATAAATTTCAAAAGCCATTGTGGTTATCTGTTCTTCCAGATTGGTCCTGAGCAGTAGATGGATGAAGGTTCTCTGTTGTCACCAGCACAACAGGGTCCTCTGGCATTGGCCCAGGGCCTGGCTTACTCCATCCTACAAACACAAAGAGACAACTTCAGGGCAAACACAGTGATACAAGACAGACTGGAAGTAATAAAAAATGAATTCCAGCAACATCTGATGAAAAATTAAAATGATATTCTCTTTTAGAAAAGTAGTTAAGTACATGTATTCAGTGGGAATAAACTGGGGTTTGTGACTGTCGAAGTACAAGCATGAATAATAGAAGAAGACATTTTTCCTGCTTTTACTTTAAGCAACTGATAGATAAACAGCTGAGGTTTTATGTATGATTATATATCTGGACCTGTGGAATTTTGTCATGTGGAATTTTTTAAATATATTTCTTGCTGAATCTAAAGTGTTTATTCTATGCTGATACAGCAATGTTATCTGTTCTTTACTGTTCCTGAGTTTGCAACGTAATCACTAAAGCTGTGTTTTGCAGATTATGTGTGCACTTTTCCTGGCTTCTCTGGAACTTCAGGACCTAACTGGGTAAACCGAGGTCATTAATCCAGCAGGGGAAACACTTCTTTGTTACAGAAAACAAGGTGAAGACCTGAGGACATGAAGGTCTTCTGCTTCTCATCAAAGGTTATCAGGATTTCTATAGGTACGTCTTGTAACTCTGGCTGAGGTCCATAGTTGGTTAGAATTTGGATATCATCCATACATCTAGGTTCTATAATAATAATAATCTTATAATCTTATCTAGAAGTACCGGGAGTCTGGAGCCTATACCAGCAGTCAACAGACAGGAGACAGAGATCAGTCTGGACAGGTGCACAGTCTGCCCTCCATTTTGATGCCCAATTAATGGGACTAACAATATATTCCTTATTTTTGTATTCCTTCTTCGATTCTATTGACTTTATTAAATCAGCGTTTTAGGCTTCAAAGCAGACAGGGTGCATAATGAAAAGTGAGACTGTGCAGGTATGTGCGTGTGTGTGTGTGTGTGTGTGTGTGTGTGTGTGTGTGTGTGTGTGTGTGTGCGCGTGATGGGATTGTGGAGAGGGTGTGTGCGCCTGGAATTGAGAAGTTGCAATGATAAGAACGGCAAAAACCTTACAGTAGTAGCACCAAAAACAGCAGCCTTTCTGTATGGAATTTGCATGTTCTCTCTGTGCATCCATACGTTCTCTCTGGGTACTCTGTCTTCCTCCCCATAGTTCAAAAACATGACTGTTAGTTTAAATGATCTCTAACATGTCTTGTCCACTGGAGATGGCACCGGCCCCCCTCGCGACCCTGCACGGACAAGCTGGTGTAGAAAACTGATGGATGGATTCTTCTTGTCCTTATACATTTTAACTTTCTTGTATACGCCCGAAATGTGGATCAAGACTGAAAGAACGAGATGCCAGACATAAGGAAGATGAAATGAGGTTGCCTCCCAGACATCTTCCTTTGAAGGTTTTCCTGTCAGGTCCCATTGAGAGGAGACACCATGACAAAACCAGACTGGCGAGTTGCCCTGTGGAGAGGGATATCTGAGTTTCTCCCCAGGACAGACGGATGGATGGGCATTTCTTTTTTTCTTAGGTTAAACCATACACGATAAATGTAACATGGAAAACCTGTAGAAATTATATTTACATCACAAAGCATTTTTACAGGGTGTGTATTCTTATGACAGTCATTGTAGTTTTTAAGTAATGCTTTTCTGTTCACGTGTACTGGCTGACAGTGCTTTTTGTGGACAAATCACAAATGTACATCAACTCAAACACTGAACCCATAAGGTACAAGGTGGAGCTCAGCATCATAGCCAGGAAGACTGGACCAGGTGAATTCAAGAGGCTATGGCTGAAACATTAAACTTTTTAATTGGCATAAAACCAAAATAGCCTGGGATTCTAGCTGCCACCATCTACATTGCACTTCCCATGGCCACTCACAATAGAAGGTACTACAGCTTCTGTACAGGTCCTTCTCAAAAAATTAGCATATTGTGATAAAGTTCATTCTTTTCCATAATGTAATGATAAAAATTAAACTTTCATATATTTTAGATTCATTGCACACCAACTGAAATATTTCAGGTCTTTTATTGTTTTAAAACAGCTCATGAAAACCCCAAATTCCTATCTCAAAAAATTAGCATATCATGAAAAGGTTCTCTAAACGAGCTATTAACCTAATCATCTGAATTAACTAATTAACTTTAAACACCTGCAAAAGATTCCTGAGGCTTTTAAAAACTCCCACCCTGGTTCATTACTCAAAACCGCAATCATGGGTAAGACTGCTGACATGACTGCTGCCCAGAAGGCCATCATTGACACCCTCAAGCAAGAGGGTAAGACACAGAAAGAAATTTCTGAACGAATAGGCTGTTCCCAGAGTGCTGTATCAAGGCACCTCAGTGGGAAGTCTGTGGGAAGGAAAAAGTGTGGCAGAAAACGCTGCACAACGAGAAGAGGTGACCGGACCCTGAGGAAGATTGTGGAGAAGGACCGATTCCAGACCTTGGGGGACCTGTGGAAGCAGTGAACTGAGTCTGGAGTAGAAACATCCAGAGCCACCGTGCACAGGTGTGTGCAGGAAATGGGCTACAAGCCACTTTTGAACCTGAAACACCGGCAGAAGCGCCTGACTTGGGCTACAGAGAAGCAGCACTGGACTGTTACTCAGTGGTCCAAAGTACTTGCATGTCATTCGGAAATCAAGGTGCCAGAGTCTGGAGGAAGACTGGGGAGAAGGAAATGCCAAAATGCCTGAAGTCCAGTTGTCACGCTGCCCTATTCCTGCCTCATTGTCTTCACCTGTCTGTTTCATCAACCACACCTGATCCCACTCACCTCCTGCCTTTAAGACTCCTCACTTCCTTTTACTCCCGGCCGGATCATTAGTTACTCGATAGTCAGTAGTAGTTGGTAACCGTCTATCTCCATGGTGTGTTCTTCCTGCTGTCCTCCTTCCCTGCCCGATGTCCAGTGTCTCCGTTCCTGCCATCTTCACCACCATCATCACCACCTCCTCACTGTAATAAACATCCTGCACCTTCCTTCAGCGAGTGCGTTTGGGTCCATTCTCCACACACCTCGTGACAGAATGATCCGGCCCTAAAAATGGACCCAGCACTCGCCCGGGAGATCGCCGCCCTCCACCAGGACGTCTGGGCCAACCTGGCCAGACTCGCTGCCTCTCCTCACCTCCCTGTGCGGGTCTCCGGAGCCGGGGAGATCCTCGGAGTGCTCCCTCACTTTCAGAGTGTCTTCTCGGCCCGGGAGCTCGCCGATCTGCGGCGCGAGGCGGAGAGGATTCGCCAGGAGGCGTTGGACCAGACGATCGGTCCGCCCTCTCCGCCTCCACCATTTGGCCGTAGGCGACGGACCCACCGAACCGGAGTTTCAGCGAGCGAGGAGCAGGGCAGCGCGGCCACACGGACCACCAACGTCGGCTCCATCTCCGCGTGGCACCCACCGCCGGTTCTCTCCCCCGCCGTCTTTGTCCCTCCTCCAGCTGGCTCTTCGGGGGCTCCTCACATCAGGGAGGAGGACCTCTTTGAGTTCTTCTATGGGGACAAGACGGCCTACCTCTGCTCCAGGGGAGCGCCTCGCCGCAGGCAGCGACGCCGCCGAGGTGGGGCCGCTTCCGGGGCAGTTGCAGCTCCAGTCCGTGAGCCCGTTCCAGCTCCAGAGCCCGTCCCAGCTCCAGAGCCCGTTCCAGCTCCAGAGCCCGATCCAGCTCCAGAGCCCGTTCCAGCTCCAGAGCCCGCCATTGTTGTGGCTGCCGTGTTTCTGGCGGTCACAGCGGCGGCTCTCCAGCGATGGACATTTCCCCATGCGTCGCTGAAGCTCCAGGGGAGGGTCAGGGAGGACCCGTCCCCGTCACCGGAGCTCCCAGGGAGGGTCAGGGAGGACCCGTCGCTAGAGCTCCCAGGGAGGGTCAGGGAGGACCCGTCCCCGTCGCTAGAGCTCCCAGGAAGGGTCAGGGAGGACCCGTCCCCGTCGCTAGAGCTCCCAGGGAGGGTCAAGGAGGACCCTCCAGAACCTTCGTCTCAGCAGGCGTCCGAGCCTCCAGAACCTTCGTCTCAGCAGGCGTCCGAGCATCCAGAACCTTCGTCTCAGCAGGCGTCCGAGCCTCCAGAACCTTCGTCTCAGCAGGCGTCCGAGCCTCCAGACTCTCTTTGTCTCGGCCGACCTTTACCGGCCAGGCATCTTTGGCGCTACCTGACCCTCAGAAGAGGACCTAAGGGCCGTCCGCCCGACCTCCAGGTCCTCAGGGGACGCCACCGGGGCCATCCACCCGACCTCTGTCCAGCCAGAGGACGCCACCGGGGCCGTCCGCCCGACCTCCAGGTCCTCAGGGGCTGCCACCGGGGCCGTCCGCCAGACCTCCAGGTCCTCAGTGGCCGCCACCGGGGCCGTCCGCCAGACTTCCAGGGGCGTACCCAAAGAGACTCGGGCCCTCCTTCCGTGGGCCCCCTCCACCCACCCTGGCAAGGGTGCTTTTTTTTTCTTTTCCACTCTCTCCACGGCGTCTGGAATCCACCTTTAAAGGGGGGGGGGTCCTGTCACACTGCCCTATTCCTGCATCATTGTCTTCACCTGTCTGTCTCATCAACCACACCTGATCCCACTCACCTCCTGCCTTTAAGACCCCTCACTTCCTTTCACTCCCGGCCGGATCATTAGTTACTCGATAGTCAGTAGTAGTTGGTAACCGTCTATCTCCATGGTGTGTTCTTCCTGCTGTCCTCCTTCCCTGCCCGATGTCCAGTGTCTCCGTTCCTGCCATCTTCACCACCATCATCACCACCTCCTCACTGTAATAAACATCCTGCACCTTCTTTCAGCGAGTGCGTTTGGGTCCATTCTCCACACACCTCGTGACACCAGTGTCAAGTACCCACAGTCAGTGATGGTCTGGGGTGCCATGTCAGCTCCTGGTGTTCGTCCACTGTGTTTTATCAAGTCCAGGGTCAATGCAGCTAGCTATCATGAGATTTTGGAGCACTTCATGCTTCCATCTGCTGAAAAGCTTTATAGAGATGAAGATTTCATTTTTCAGCACAACCTGGCACCTGCTCACAGTGCCAAAACCACTGGTAAATGGTTTACTGACCATGGTAGTACTGTGTGTTGGCCTGCCAACTCTCCTGACCTGAACCCCATTGAGAATCTGTGGGATATTGTGAAGAGGAAGTTGAGAGACGCAAGACCCAACACTCTGGATGAGCTTAAGGCCGCTATCGAAGCATCCTGGGCCTCCATAACACCTCAGCAGTGCCACAGGCTGATTGCCTCCATGCCACCCCACATTGAAGCAGTCATTTCTGCAAAAGGATTCCCGACCAAGTATTGAGAGCATAACTGAACATAATTATTCGAAGGTTGACTTTTTTTGTATTAAAAACACTTTTCTTTTATTGGTCGGATGAAATATGCTAATTTTTTGAGATAGGAATTTTGGGTTTTCATGAGCTGTATGCCAAAATCATCAGTTCTATAACAATAAAACACCTGAAATATTTCAGTTGGTGTGCAATGAATCTAAAATATATGAAAGTTTAATTTTTATCATTACATTATGGAAAAGAATGAACTTTATCACAATATGCTAATTTTTTGAGAAGGACCTGTATCTGTCAGAATAAAAAGGGTGCAAAAACATGGAGTCAAACTATTACTGCTTGTGAAAAACACCATTAAAAAAGACTGTTGGAGAAAAGAAGAGGAACAGAAACACTGCTTTTTTTCCAGTGATCAAAACTAATCCTTGTAGGAATAACTACATCTCTATTTCTCTGCCAAGTAAAAAAAGACACCTTTTCTTTTGCTCACCCTGGTCTGAAGAGGGAGGGAAAAATCCCAACATCCTGTCGATATCCTGAGGGCACAGACCAGCAGGTGATTTCTCAGATGCTGTGGGTGAACATAGCATGTGTTATTAAAAGCATTACAACAGTTCCACCCTGGCTTACTGCCGTGCACAGAAACAAGTCACCACTGCCCCCCCCGTCTTTGAACCTGCATATCTCATCTGGTAATGAAAAGCACAGGGCCTTACAGGATTGGTGCAGAGCTAATTTAGAGCTCATGTGGAAGAGCACAATATGTGTGGATGAGTGAAGCGAAAGGGCACAGTCTGGACTCATTGTGAAACCTGTTGTGTTCCTTGGCAGAAGCCTTCTCTCGCTTGAATCAAAGGTCATCAGTCTGTCAGTGGGAGTGACTTCATGTGTTAATTTATTTCTCAGTGTACAGTAAACAGGATACGCTGCTGGTGGCTGCATTCAGCTTCGGTCTTTGGGTTCATAGAGCTAAGGTTTCTGCCGCTTGTTGTTACCTTTGCACAGAGGACCAGGATTCATCATTTAACTCACATTCAGCTTTGTGTGCTGGGACGGCTGTGGGTTCACAAGGTAGGAGCTCGTCCTGTAACCAGTGGGTTGCTGGTTCCAATCCCCCCTCTGTTTCGTCTCAGTCGTTGTGTCCTTGGGCAAGACACATCACCTGCTTTGTCTGCTGGTGGTGGTAAGAGGGTCCGGTGGCACCAATTATATGGCAGCCTTACTTTTGTCAGCCTGCCCCAGGGCACAATCAGCGTGTGAACGACTGAATGTACTGTAAAGTGCTTCGGGGTCCTTTGGGGTAGAGCGCTATACAAATGCAAGCCATTTTCCATTTACATAATGCCACTCATGAACTTATAGGTAGGCCTTTAAAATGACAACTTTAATAAAATAGTAAATAATCTCTCTTTTGTCCACGGTCCACTAAAACATAGCTGTATTTCTATTAACTAGGAAAAACATCTATAGACCATCCATCCATTGTCTTTGGTTTATCCAAGGTTGGGTCGTGGGGGCACCAGTTTAAGCAGAGAGACCCAGATTTCACCTCCCCAATTGGGCCACCTCCTATGGGGGAATCCAAAGGAGTTCCCAGACCAACCGAGAAGCATAGTCCCTCCAGGGTCCAGTGTCCTGGGTCTTCCTCTGGGTCTCCTCCCGTTGGGACTTACCTGGAAAATCTCACCAGGGAAGCTTCCAGGAAGCAACCTGACCAGATGCCAGAGCCACCTCAACTGGCTCCTCTCGATGTGGAGGGGAGGCTCTACTCTGAGCCCCTCTCAGACGACTGAGCTCCTCACCCTACCTCTAAGGGAGAGCCTAGACACCCTGCGGAGGTAACTCATTTCAGCCACTTCTATCTGTGATCTCGTTCTTTCGATCATTACCCAGAGCTTGTGACCATAGATGAGGGTAGGAACGTAGATCGACCAGTAAATCGAGACCTTTAACATCTAAAGTGTGGTGCTAAATACTCAAAGGCCTCACCAAATAGCTGATGGATAGGATTTAAAGCACCACCAAAATGTATCCAAATTGTTGCTATTGTGATGTGCAAAATGTTCAAGCCACCACTCATATCCCAAATCCTTGACAACATAAGGGGCAGGGTGCCACTTTTAAAAACAATAGAAATTGCATACAGAAATATAATACAAAGGCCTTTGGTGCTCTGTTTTCTTAAAACTTTATTTTGTGTTGTGAATAAAAATCCTAAAGCAGTGATACTTTGTAAAATTCAAATTAAATTTCTGTAACATTATTAAATGTATCCATACAATATTTTTGTTGAATATGGTCAAACTGTTATTTTTTATTAGGTTTAATTAGAATGTATTTCTGGTGTTGCGTCCATTGTGCCCCACCATGAACCAGGCGCCAGATGAATTTAGTTGGGGGATCTGTGGCTTATTTTAGGGGGGCCCACCAAACAGTCCTTTTATTTACCCCTTAGCATTTTTACGTCCCTTTGGCAGTACGTTACATACATCCATGTCAAATCTGCCTTTTATTGCGACACCCTTTCTATGTGCATATAAATATTATTGGAAAGCTAAGATTCGTGAGATTCCAATGATCTATGCCAATCAAGGATATGATCACAACTGTAGACACAGTAAACACTTTTGTCAAACTTTTCAGAAAGCAAGGTAATGTGCAACTTACAATTTGAAGCCACATATCGTTGACAGAACAGAGCCATCTCAAACAAAAAAACAGTCCTCAAGGGTCCATTTAATGTCCTTCAGGAAAATAGTTCATCCACAACAAGTCTTACTCTGACAATCAAACATAATTTGCCCCTGAAAAACATTGTAATTTCCTTTTTTGTGTGTATTTCATACAAAATCTTCATCATAACTACTATTAGCATGCTCAACATTAACACCTCAGCCCCCTTCTTCTTCTTTGGGTTTATTGGCAGCTGGCAAACAACAAACTGGTTCACTATCCCCACTAACTGGTATGGTGTGTGTCACTCAAGGTTGCTCTTGCCTTTCTAAGACTGGTAATATATTAGCATTGTTCCTGCTTGTGTCAGCTTTGCTCTTCTCTTTATGAATCAAGCCTTAATTTCCATTTTGGCATACAACTGTATCAATGTATCTTTACTGCAGCAAAAAGTCCCAATAAATAGCCTACAGCACCCTCTGCTGTTTGTCTTGGGACAATACATTGCATGGTTGCAACTTAGTTTACACGACTGTTGTAATCTGTCTTGGGTGGGACGACGCCTGAATGGGCGGGCCGGCCCCGCTGGCCTGCTCCACCATGTAATACACTTTTAGAAATATAACCTTATTTCCCTTTTTCTATCCAGCCAGGCTGATGAAAATAGTGGCAAGTTTTGACAACAGAAATATAAAGAGTTTTAGACCGAAAATCCAAATTTATCTGTAAACAAAAAAGACATGCATTCCTTCTGAAGAGCATTAAACTGTCACTAAAATACTCCAGTTGCCATAAAAACTTGAGGGGATGGTTTGACTTTCTGAAGGACTTGAACAAAGACCTCTACCTTCTGATGCTGGGACTGTTTAGCACAGTAAACATACTCAATGAAACCCAGGAGCATTTGCCGAAGCGACAAAATGAGCGAGACTTAAACAGAACCTTTGGATGGAACAAGAGAAAACGTTAAAAAGCAGTAAGGACTTTCCTTTGATGAAGGAAACATTAGCTCTTTGTTTTGCCTGTCAGCAAACCCCTTCAACGAGTCCCATTTAAGAAAAATACTTTCGATACGTTCTTTTTTGGTTTTCAAGCCCCAGGCATGTGTTAAATAAGAGCAACAGACATAGTGCTGGATACAAAGGCTCATTCACAGTCAGAGAGACCAACAAACACCCACTCATATGAAAGGGAGGAAGTCGAGGCCTTCATTACGTCCTCAACTAAATACTACAAAGACAAAGCAACATCTTCAGAAGTGCATTGATCTAATGTGGAGCTATAGCTGGTCAAATATATATACAAAGTGGAGTCCACAAGAATTTTTCCTTTTAACCCGTACCACTCATTTTTTTTCACGTTTATGTTTTAGAATAACACAAGGTTTTATTTCCTTTTTTAATCTCTCCTTTCAAATTTGAAGAGAATTGTAAAACAATCATGAATTTAACAAGAGATTATTTAGGTCTTCAATGTTTTTAAAGCAATGAGCTTTAGTGTGCAGAGGAGCAGTTAACAGTCAAGTGTGAGTGTTCTTAGGTTGCGTTCAGGTCAGAGCAGTTACGTCCATTATCAACTGACCAGAGATTTCTTCCACAGAGCACATCGTCTCCTTCGGGTTACTGCACGCATTCCCCGACGCCTTTCCAAAATACGAAACAGAGCGTCGCCAAACCTGCGTTGAATGAGCTGCTCTTGACACTCAATGTGATTTTGCAGCTCCAATAACAGCAGAAATATGCAGAGCAGCATAGAGCTCCCATGTTTTCCTCCATTTCCGGGTCTCCGCTCTGTGTGCCGCCCTAGTCCTTGCTGTCCAATGGCCGCACCGATCGTCACACGCATGGATGTGTTTACAAAATATAGTTCACTTGCAAAAAGTACAGTGTGAATGCGAACCGCACCAAACGAAAAAAATGAAGTCCGCTTTTGGTCCGGACCAAACAAGCGGACCAAAGGACTTTTCTGGTCTGAATACACCCTAAATCTTTGCTGCTACACCTTGTTTCATCTCTGTAGACAGGGCCTAAAAGCCTGAACAAAATCAAAAGAAATAATAATAATAAAGCTTTATTGTCCACCGAAGTGGAAATTCGTCTTTGACTCCACAGATAGGTTTTTAAGAACATTGACATAATGAGTAGACAGATAGATCAAACATCATACAAATTACACAATCCCCCATTAAAAAAAACAACAATAAATACCCTTTCACACCACACCGGTATCAATATCTTGCATGGACTATTTTGAGTTGAGTAGTGATATTGAACTTGGTATGAATGACTTTTTGTAAATGTTTTTAGTTGCTATTGCAGCCATGTACCTCCTTCCTGATGGCACTTTCCTGAATTCTGTAAACAGAGGATGTACTGGGTCAGACATAATGTGCTGGGCTATGCATCTCAAATGTGTACTATATATCTCTGCCAATTCGTCCTTCCTTCCTTCCTTCCTTCCTTCCTTCCTTCCTTCCTTCCTTCCTTCCTTCCTTCCTTCCTTCCTTCCTTCCTTCCTTCCTTCCTTCCTTCGAGCTGCAGGACTTTCACTCTTTGATGGAGAATTGACTTTACTGGTAGTCTCAAGCCGCTCTCTGTTCACAATTCTTTTTTTAGTGTGTTTCTCTTTAAGCATATGGTGGCTTACCAGGACCCAAGCCATCTTCTGTCTCCTGTGCCCTCAGGTTCAAGCAGATTACTTCCAGGCCTCCTAAAGGATTTCCTCCTCGCTTTCTCTCTGCAGGTCCGACATCTCTGGTCCTCTACCTCCCTGATCTCCAACTCCAAGCTTATTACCATCAAACCTTCTTGAACTACAAGACTTACCTCAGACTCACATACTTGCCTCTAGAACTTGAAACGGTCATCCCGCTACACTCTGGAACCTCTAAGCACTTCTCAGCCTCAACTCAGAGTAAGTCATTCTCACCTGCTACAGCAAGATCCATTCCAGTTCCTCCTACATCAACTGACATACTTCTCCTCCACCAGACGTGATAGCCTCCTGCACCTGCGATGAAAGAAAAGTTATTCCATTGCACATTTTCTTGTTGTAAATAAACGTTTACCACTCGTCTCCCTATCATGAATGTCCATGTGGGGCAGAAAACTTAACCCTAACATGACACATACATTCATCCTTTACAAGGTCAACAATTGGCCGGTTAACAGTACACCCCTGGCCCTACTTGGTAGGTTCTGTCGATGAATATCCTTCTTTTCAGGAAGATTCTGTACTATAATATTAACTGAGCTGAAACAGCATTACTTCCCCAGTGCTTCAAAAGGGAGATTCAAAAACATAAGAAGTGGCATCTATTTACTTTACCTGCCTAACTTCCTATTTTAGGCAGAAATGTCAAATAATTACAACAATTACCAAAAAAACCGCATGTTTCTGGTTTAAAAAACGCTTACCTCAGGAACATTACCTAAAACTCTAGGGTCAGTCTGACCAGAATCTTTTCAATGAACACAGCATTCTCTTCAAATGCATCAACTAATCTTTAAGGGAGTCTTTCGGAATCCATTGTTGACAGTGAGGGAACCAAGACTGCCAAAGAGAGACAAGGAGGGGAAGAATACACAGGAAGGGTTCCTAACAACGTTCTGCTGGTCTATGTAAATGATTTGCTTGCCTCTAGGGAGCAAACCTGAGCTGAATACAAAAGACAAAGAAACAAGTGAATAACAATCAGCCAATGTCAGGTCTGTAACAAGAGCAAGGACAAGTCTGAAGCAAAATTAACTAAAGGTAAGGACGTTAAGTGTAAAACTGAGCAAAAACTGATCACACAAAGAAGAGAAAGCTAAACTGAAGCAAGCAGGAAATACAGCAAAGAGAGACTAGATCTAACTAAAACTATAGGCCACATGAGACTCAGTTGGAGAGTGGTTAATTCCCCCAAACATCATAAATGTCAAAGTGTCTAAAAACACCGTTGTGTCAAACAGGCATACTGAAGAATGCCAGTGGGATATATGAAGTAGCAATTGAACAATTTTCCTCAAAGTTGATGTTATAGGATGGAAATTACCAGCAAAAGGATTTTTGACAAGTTTGACAAGAGATTAGAGTTTCGCCAGAGCTGCAGCTCTTGTGAGTCATATTTTGGGCTTATGGTTTGGACATTATCAAAAGTCATCCAAGTAAGGAATAGCAGTGAAGCATTGACAGGGGCCTGTGTGGCCAAGGTTCACTGATGCCTATGTAAAGCCCAGGCTGTCCTGTGTGATCCAATTCAACTGACAAACTACTGCAACACAAACTGCTGAAGACATTAATGCCGGTTCTGATAGAAAGGTGTCAGAACAAATAGTGCACGACAGCATGTTGCATGTGGGGCTGAATATCCGCAGATCAGTCAGGGGGCCCATACTGTCTCTGGTCCAGCGCATGTATTTTACATGCCATGGATGGATAACTGATGCAATGTCACAAGAAATGGGGAAACAGAATGATCGGGAATGTTCTGCTAAGAATCCTTGAGTCATGTTGACTTGTAGTAGTTAGGCATTGCTGCAGAGTTTGTGCACCCTTCATGTAGGCAGTACTTAATAAAGCCTGTGGCCTCTTGCAGCAAAAGAATACAAACGCTTTAAGGAGCAATATGGGTTTAAGGTGCTAAATTTCCAATGTCATTCCAACCAAGAACCTGTTTGATATATTGAACAAGCAACTCTGATCCATGGAGGTCCCACCTGGCTACTTTCCCCGGTGACCCTGCAATATGTGGGTATAGACAATCGATGGATGGACTGATGCTAATTGTACATTCTATTTCTACTCTGAAGTTTGTTTAGCTTACCAAGTATGCCATATTTCTAAGAAAATGGTTGCATGCATAAAAGTTACTGGTTCTAGCTATTTATTAGCATTTCTGACTGCTTGTATCTCATTAAACCAAAAACTGACATTAAGATGGAAAAAATATATTTCCCCTTTTGTGGGGAAATGCATCAGCAAGTTGCAAAGCATGGAGGCAAGCTGCATTGTTTGTTATTTCGCACTTTGAATTTTGAAATTTGAGGTACATCCTTTGTTTTCTACCCCAGCCTGGTCCCTCCGTCAGATTGTTTAACAATTCCTTACTTAAAAAAAAAAACATTCAAACAGCAAGTTTTTCTTAATGTTTTTTTTAAATATATACTGTCAGGGTAAAAGCTTGAGCTGGGTAGGTGTGGAATGAATGGGTGGCAACAACTGTAAAATGTCATGTTTGCAGTATTTAAAGGATCCAAATGCAGCAAGGTAAAAATTAGAATGATTTAATTACAACAAAAAACAGAGAACATAACTTACAAAAACTCAGGAGGATCTAAAATGCAGCAAGGGGGAAAACAGGAACCAGACAAGAACTAATTAGTGGGAAGCAGATGCAGGTGAGGGCAATTAGTGAAACTGGGTCAGAAGCAGAGTGGCAGGGAGACAACAGGAAAGGGAAGTATGGCAAGGGAAACAGAAAACTCTAAAATAAGAAAGTAGAAACTAACTAAAGCTAATATGTCTAAGAAGGAATCAAAGGGGAAACCCAAGGGAAACCTGGAGAACAAAAGAACATAAAAACTGGAAGAAGAAATAAATTAAGAAATTACCCAATGAGAAATAAACCTACAAGGAAAAGGATTCTTTAAAAGGACTGACTACGAAAAATTAAGTATAACAGAACTAACCGGGACAAATAATAAAAAGAGGAAGAAACAAATAAACACACAATAGCAGGTAAAACATCTAAAGGCGGGAAGTGAAAAAATTTGGAAGGGAGGAAGTGCCAAAACAACAACACCAAGGAATAAATTAAAAATAAAAACCGAATAAGGAAAAGAACTAACTAAAACTCAAACACAAATACTCAACATCACGACAGAAAATGCCAGTATTCTGAGGGGAACAGCTCGCCGCAACATATTGAAAAAAAACAACTATGAACGAGTTAGTTTTTGGCACTGTAAACCTAGTTTAAAAATGTTGAATTATGAACTATGAGCTGAACTAGTTCATTTTAAAATGTGTGAAGTAAACTTTGAACTAGTTCATATAGAAATCAAACTTTCCCAACACTGGTGCATCAGATCAGGTAATATTTAAGGAGAACAGCTGAAATGTAAAGGTGTTCATTACTCAGAGCTTCGAGACTGACGCACCAAATAAAGTACAAGATGACTCACAGGTATGCTGTAGACTGCAACAGATATTGTTCCCATTCACTCCATCCATCGGCCCCTTTCAGAAAGCAAAGTTTTAAGTTACGTTCCATGCGTCTTCTGTCTATTTTAGTCTAATTAATAGGAACTGAAGCTTCATGGGGGGCTTGGAGTCTTTTAACCTCATTTGCACTACTAACAGAGGTAAGTGACAGGGCATAGCCCACTGTCACAGCTGCTGACCTCATTTTGTAAATATAGTCAACTCGATCTTGTCACATGAGGCGACTTAATGAAGGTTCCCCTATACTGCGCTCTGTGGTATATATATCACTTTATTGGTATTTTTTCTGTGAATATTCCTGTTGGATCTAGAGCCCAATTGGGATTTAAATTATGTCTGTCCCTGAACAGAATAAAACAAATTCAAACTGTTTCAAAGTTAAAGAAACTTTTCTATGAAGGTCAATGGACTTATAGGTTCCAGAGTAAAATGTCCCTTTTTCCCCATGTTTAAATTTTTATGCAAATTAGAGAAACTTCACAAAGTCGCTAGAAATAGTTCAAATTATGCTTACTTTGCTTGTTTTTGCTTCAAGTTTAATAGTTGGTTTTTCTTGAAAATAACCCCTAAACTGCAAATATGTGCAGTGCTCTCTTGTTTCTGCTGCACCATCATAAATATTTAAGGCACTACTTCTTGTAAACAAGCACGCAAACACCCAATCAAAGGTGAGGAAGTGCTGATTTTTAAGTTCACAGCTTGTTTTCTGCTGGTAGGAATTGCCCAGCTATTGCAAAGATACAGCCCAGTTTCACAGAGAAATCTCAAAGTTATCAAACATAAATTTTCATATCTACACAGATTAAACAGATTAGTAGTTCTCTTGTGGATTTTTTCTATGTATTGCATTGTTGTGTCTTTTACTATGTTTATCCGGACAGGATGTGTAATTCTTTAACCATTCAATGGAAGAATGTGTAGAACTATTCATAATTTATAAAGGAGTTCCAGTCAGTCCAGTACATCTGTAACCTTTAGTGTAACCTTTAGTATCTCAGTAGTGATGACTGCCGGCAAGCATTTCCAATAACCAAAAATGAGACTGTTTCATCTCTATGGAGGAAAGTTAATCCTCTCTTCCTTGTAGTATAGTTGTAAGGCAAGGCAAATGTATTTGTATAGCACACTTTCAGCAACAAGGTGTTGAGGGGAAAAATAAAAGCAGTAATAAAACAACAATAAAAACAGAAACAACATCAAAGACATCAAGAACATGAAAACATCAGATTAAGGGTTGGGCTTTGACTAGGCCAATTCCACACCTATTTTAATCATTTTAGGGGTGTACCTTGGATCCTTATCCTGCTGCACATCCCAAAAGCACTATGGCCTAAGGTAATGAACCGAAGGCAAGAGGCTGTCCTTCAGGATGATCTCGTCCTGAAACAGCTAACAGCCCCATACCATCGTACTACCACCAATATGTTTCTCTGTCAGTATGACAGTTCTTTTTCCTAAAAAGCTGTTAGCTTTACTTAAAATGTAACAGGAGGCAAACCTTCCAAAAAGTTAACATTTGGTCTCATCAGTCCTTAGAATGTATCCAAGTCTATTAAATTTTATGTATACAGCACCAACTTACAATAAGGTTGTCTCAAGGCATTTTACAAAAAAAAAAGAAAAATAAAATGCTATTAATTTGGCTGTTAATTGCTATCTCTCAACTGTAATCTCTCATACCGAGCAAGCATTATGCATCACATGAAGGGGTTGAGATTGACAGAGAAAGGGTGAACAGTGCAGTCCGTGATCCGGTTTTGTTTTGTTTTGTTTCAGGAAGTGGTACAATTGAGGATGGACAAGCAGGTGATCTGCTGACGTGATGGCAGGGAAGCAATTACAGAAGGACAAATAGAAGAGCGACAAGGAGGCAGACTCAGGAGATACGATGGGCGTCTTGGAGCACAGAGGATGGCAAGGAGGATGAAGGATTGAGATTTTGATGATGTCTTCCAGAAAATGAGGATCTATGAGGAGGACAAGGTAAGTAGCGGATCTAAAGTATTTCTACTAGCACAAAGGAGGTCACTAAGAGGCCTGTTACCAGAGTAGGTGAGTTAACCATCTGGCCTCCTTTAAACTCTTCCTGAAGAGTGCCTAATGAGTGCTGATGGGAATCAGCTGGGAGCTGCACCTCCCAGTCCGACCCCATAGAGAGGTAGAAGAAGCACCACACCCTACAAGCGCATACCCAAACTCCCTGTACTCAACAATTTAAACCTAACTCAGTCCTCCTTTATTAGGAAGAAACCTCCAGCTGAACCTGACTCAGTATGAGCAACCTTCAGCTGTGACAGACTGAAAACAAGAAACATACAAGAGCCTGAGCTGGTGTGTGAGATTGAGAGACACGGCTTTGGAACCAGTTTTCTCAAGGGGGGTTGGACTCTTCCACTCTGGAGTGGGCATACTTATTGCCCCCCAGTCTTGGTGCCTGTACGTTGGGGTTTACACCAGTGAACGAGAGTGTAGCCTCCCTCCTCCTATAGATGGGGGGATGGGTCCTGACTGTTGTTTTGCACTTATGCGCCATACGGCATATCAGATTACCCACCCTTTTTGGAGTGGGTAATCTGTGCTCCACCCAGGGACTCCCTTGTTCTGCTGGGAGACTTCAATGTTCATGTGGGCAATGACAGTGAGACCCGGAGAAGTGTGGTTGGGAGGAATGCCCCCCCAAAACTAAACCCGAGCGGTGTTTTGTTACTAGAGTTCTGTGCTTGTCATGGATTGTCCATAACGAACAACATGTTCAAGTATAAGGGTTTCCATATGTGCTCTTAGCACCAGGACACCTTTGGCCGCAGCTCGATGTTTAACCTTGCCTTTTCATCTGATCTGCTTCTGCATATTTTGAACACTTGGGTGAAAAGTGGGATGGAGCTTTTCACTGAACACCACCTGGTGGTGAGTTGGCTCCAATGGTGGGGGAGGATGCAGGTCAGACCTGGCAGACTCGAGCATATTGTGAGGGTCTACTGGGAACGTCTGGCGGAGTCTCCTGCTAGAAGGAGCTTCAACTCTCTTCTCTGGCAGAGCTTTGAACAAATAACAGGGGAGGCAGGGACATTGAGCCCGAGTGGGCCATGTTCCATGTCTCGATTGTCAAGGCAGCTGACCAGAGCTGTGGCCGCAAGGTGGTTGGTGCCTGTTGCGACCCCTGAACCCACTGTTGGACAACAGTGGTTAGAGATGCTGTCAAGCTGAAGAAGGAGTCCTATCGGGTTTTTTTCGTTTGTGGGACCCCGGAAGCAGCTGATAGGTACCAGCAGGTCAGGTGAAATGTAGCCCGGGTAGTCACTGAGGCAAAAACTCAACTTCCGTACAGCTTCGAAGCGATTCTGGTCCATCATCTCAGGAGGGGGAAGCAGTGCACCACCAACACTGTTTATAGTGGGTATAGTTTGCTGCTGACCACAACTCAGGACGTCTTGGGTCGGTGGACGGAGTACTTTCAAGACCTCCTTAATCCCACCTTCTAATCTGGAAGCAGTGTCTGAAGATGTTCGGTCGGGCTCTCCAAAATCTGATGCTAAGGTCCCAGAACATGTTACTGTGCTGAAAACATACATACAAATGAGCTTATAATAAGCTTTAGATAGAACTGGGTCAAGACAAATAAACAAATAAGAGAAAAAGAATTTTCCAACATGTGAAACTATGAAATGATACACTCTCACACCAATTCTTTAGGCAACCAATTACTTTTTAAACACCCAGACCTTTTTTAAATAATTTCAAGGCCAGATCAGACTTCACTTGAAAGCTGGATGGACAAAAAACATATTAGATGTGAAACAGATCAGTAAAACCCTTTGCAGTTCCCATATGTGATGAAAACAATGCAAATGTAGGAGTAAGTGATAGAGTGATGAAACCAAGCAGTTTCTAGGACAAAGACAGGGCAACATAAGAATAAGAAAAATATAGGTTATGGCACAAACAAACTGGCAGAGATGGAAAACCTTAGATTTTATGTAATAAAGTGGAAGTGGTATCTAGTTAACAAGGAACCATGTGATAAAGCAAAACAGAAAAATAAGAGCACAGAACATACATTTAATACCACATGTTGATAACCAACTGCAAAATTGCAGAATTGATGGGATTTTATTACATTCCTTACATACAGGTTACTGTCAATAGGTTCAGGTTTCTGAGGCCCCCAGCACCCTGTAGTCTGTTATTAATTAGCTTGTGTTTTGTGCTCTGTTCAATTTTCAATGAGCCAAGTTTTGTTTAAGAAAAACAAAATAGTTATTTGACTGAATATCATTAACTGAAATCTTAAAACTTTTCAGAAAGTTGAACCTGATGATGCTGCCGAATCACTCCATACAGTTGAAATCCAATGCATTTAATCTGATTTAGATTAATAAAAGATTTATTTATTCATCAAATCAGATCAAACATTTACTGTTTTTTATTCAGGATTCTTTCAAATGGACTCTAGAGCAAGCAAACAGGACTCAGAAGTAACGGTGGAGCAATAACAATGCAAGTTTTATTTTATTTTCTGACAGGGGAGACAGGCTTCCTTGGGACTGGAAAAACACTTGGAGCTTGGGACAGCCACAAGAAGCGGGGAGGAGAGAGGTGAGTCGGAGCAATGCTATGGATGGGTCAGAAGGTGCATAAATGATGCGGATCTTACTTGGGAGCAGTTGTGAAATTCTTGGGAGGGTAGGTGGAGTCGTGTGGCTTTGGGCACCAAGCGGGGAACAGGAGCGACGTGCTTTTCCTCTGAGTTCCAGGGAGATCTGGAACTTGATGGTGCTCGAGGGGTGGACAGGCAGGTGAGGATGATGAGAACCCAGCGGAGGAGCTATCTGAGAGTTCCACAGAGGAGCGACTAGGGCAGGGAGATAACTGCCCTGAGAGGAGCAAACGCTTAGAGATGGAGGCTGTGACAGAGCGGCAAACGGATCCGGAGAAGGAGGCTGAACTGCAACAAAGGAAGGTACGTTACTTTCAGAAGACGTTGGGAACTTAGAACACAGTAAGTGGCCTGTTACCACACTGGGGTGATTAACCATCTGGCATCTGCTCCAGGTAAACACTCCCCTTTTAAGTGGTCCTACCTGATCAAGCTGAGTGGAGCCAGCCGGTGTTGCACCTGCCTGTCGCGCCCTGGAAGGAGAAGAGGTAAGGCACACTCTCACACACACAAACTCGCAGACACATGGAACCTCACAGTTTTAGGTTACTTAGGATGACTAAAATTTCAATTTGATAAATGCCAGAATGATGAGAGACAGAATGTTTTTGTTTTTTTTCTTCAAATTTAGATTTTTACAGAAATGTGGTTAATATTTGATAGAGTTGTCTTTTAAACTCTCTGATGGGTCGAATTATTTGGGTATCTTCCTCAGAATAGTTGCTGGAATTTGGGCTGATTCCTCCTGACAGAACTGGTGGACCTGATTCAGGTTTGTAGGATATCCTGCTCACACACATTTTCCGATCTGCTCAAGAAATGTCTATGTGACTTAGTTAGGGATTTTTGATGGTCATTTTAAAACACTCACTTTGCCTCTTTGTAACTGATTTGGTGATGTGCCTTGACTCAGTTTTAATCTGGAAGACACATTTGGTTCCAAGCTTCAACTTTGTGTATGGTTTCCTCAGTATTTCCACAAAATGTTTATTGCTCATGATCCCATCTATTTTGTGAAGTGCACCAGTCCCTCCAGCAGCAAAGCAACCCCATAACATGATGCTGTCACCCCCATACCAGTGGGCTTTATTGACATTTGCTCGACAGGAAAGGGGGAGAAAGAGAAGGGGGGGAAGACAAGTGGCAAAGGTTGCGAGATTGGAAGTCGAAACCGGGATGGCCACATTGAGGACTACAGCCTCTGCATATGGGGTGCCCACTCTACCCCTTACTTTAGTGTTAGAACTGCGTTCTCTGGCCTGAAAGCTCAATTTTTCCTGCAAATGTAAGAAATTAAAATATATATTATCTTGCTTTTTATGATGCTGTTTGAATAATGGCCTCTTCTTCTCTGTGTGGCCTTTCAGCCCATGGCAGAAAATGACTAATTTCATTGATGATAAAGACACTTCTGAATGATATGATGGTTAAAGATTCTCTTGCTTTTTATACTTGCTTATAAAAGTCAGAAGAGATGAAGGTGAGACATTCAGGGGTCAGGAAATTAGAGGAGACTCACATTCTCTTCCTAATATGTTGGCTGATTTCTTTCAATTTGACTCAGAAATGTGTCTGAGGTGTTGCCTCAACACAGATTTTAAAGGCAAAGTAACACGGAAAGTACTAAAACTCATTATTCATTATTTTTGGAATTTTTTTGATAGTGGTAACTGACTCCTTTTTATATAAAACCTAATATTGTGGAGCCAACAATAAGCTTGAATGGTACCGTTCTAAAGTATTCAAACCCTTGAGTTTTTCTGCATTTTGTCATCTTACAACCACCACCTTGGGAAAACTGAGGAGAAATGGTAAGTGATTCATTCTATAGAAAAAGTTTTGTGATTGTCTTTAGACGTGGTGGGTGGAGCTTACTTTCCAGATTGGCGAGGAGCTCCAGAGGTAGGTCAGAAGGAGAACAGTTACTGAGACTTGCAGGGAATGGGTGGTCTAAGGGTTTTCTGCTTTGATGTCTGTTTGTAGCAAGTGAAGCAGCGTTTGAGGGTGGACAGGCGGGTGATCGGCTGGAGCGTAGGCAGGTGAGTTTCTCTCCAGGGAGGAGAGGTATGGAGAATGACCGAGATTAATGCAACTGTAGATCTGAGCACGGAGGACCTTGACAAGAACGAGGAAACCAGGTCACAGAGGAGAACGCCAGGAATCTACAAGGAGGACAAGGAAGATAAGTTGGCAAATCTCAACAGTAATTTCCTTTCTGCACATTGGGACAAACACTAAGTGGCCTTTTACCAGGCTAAGTGAGTAAACCATCTGGTGTCAGTCTCAGGGAGCCACTCCTCTACCAGGCTTCATCTGCTGATGAAGCAGATAAGGATCAGCAGCTGAAAATTCCTGCTCTACATGGTTTTCAACCTTTTTAACTAACAAATACTCAGCCCCTTTATTCAAAATCCCTAAATAAAAAGCAGTTCAACTAATAGCATTCAGATGTCCCCTACTTAGTAAAGTATAAAAAAAGAGTTAGGCTGTAAATCAATTACCCAACAAGATCTTTGAACATATCAAGAGCTTTGTTCAAACCATTAACAAAAAGGGAGAGGCAACTGCAAACGTTTAAACACATGGCCGCTGACTGGTCAGGCAATGAGACAATTAATCAGAAAAGCAGCTAGCAGGCCTGTGGTAACTCTGGGGAAGCTGCACAGATCCACAGTTCAGGTGGAAAGAAATTGTTGACAGGACATCTACTAGTCATGGCCTTAAAAACCTGGCCTGGAAGATTGGAGAGACACCTTCAACTCACCCTGATAACACCATCCTAACCTGAAACATGGTGGGAGTAACATCACTGCTGCTTTCCAATTGCAGATTCAACAAATTCCTATTTCCAGCTCAGAAAAATCAACTGGAATCCCCCCCACCCCCAATATTCTGAGGTAAATGGAAGGAAGCGCATTCTCTGGACATTATTTGCTTTCAGTATAGGGACAGGAGTGCTGGTAGTGTTGATAGAAGTAAGGGGATAAATGAAACAGAATTCTGGAAGAAAACTTGTTAGGATACTGCAAAAGACTAGGGTGAAGGCTCACTTTCCTACAGGAGAAAAACTCTAAACATACCGCCAGAACTACAATGGAAGTGATGCTAAGAAACTAGTCCATGCATTTGTTACCTTAAGGCTGGACTACGCTAATTCTTTGCTATCAGGAAGTCCACAAAATGTAATTAAAAGCCTTCAGTTGATCCAAATGGCGGCAGCAAGAGTGTTGATGAATGTTAAAAAGAAAGATCACATTTCTCCGGTTTTAGCTTCCCTTCATTGGCTCCTTGTTAAATCCAGAATAGAATTTAAGATCCTTCTTCTTACATACAAAGCCCATAATAATCAAGCTCCATCATACATCAGAGATCTAATTGTTTCATATGTTCCTAACAGAGCCCTTCGCTCTCAGACTGCAGGTTTCTTGTAGTTCCTAGGATTTCTAAAAGTAGAATGGGAGGCAGATCTTTTAGTTATCAGGCTCCTCTCCTGTGGAACCATATATATATATATATGTATGTGTGTATGTATGTATGTATGTGTATGTATATATATATATATATATGTATATATATAATTTCTCTTTTTCTGTTATCTTGTTTTAGTGAGGATGAAGACTAAATACCTCCAAGGCCTTCAACTAAGCTAAGGGAACAGCTGTCCAAAGATGTCTGCTGATATTTTAGTGGGTGAAGATGCCACAGACGTGAGGAAGACAGCACTCCTGAGTCTTTTAGGTTCATGCTCACGAGGCCACCGGGCCCTACATACATTTGACCAAGCAGCAGCATGGTCTCCCTTCTCTCTCTTCCAGCTCTTCTTCAGTAATTTCTGTAATTTGGACAATTATCGACAATACCAATGCTACAAAAAGGAAAGAGGCTGGCAGAAAGTTCCTTTGGACTCCCCTCACTGTAACAGACTTATATGTTTTCCTATCCATCATTATATACACAGGAGCTGTGGCTGACTGCTGGGTGAGTGGCCATATAATTTTAAATTATCCCATAACACTATGCAGAGAAACCAGTTTGAGGCAATCTTGTGTTCATTGCACCTCAGCTTTGTGAATGAGGACAATGAAAAGAAACAAAAAACACCCCTGATTACAGTCGTCTGTGCAAAATCAGGCCACTCTACGATCATATTGTTACTGCATGCAAAGCGCATTACCATCCATATAACATTTGCATTGATAAGAGGAGGGAGTTGTGAACAGTTTTGTTATCCATTTCATTTGTATATTTCACAATTTTGTTATATTTGGAATTTGAATAAATGTTCTTCAGTTGGAGTCAATTCTAACTCTGTGTTATAGTTTTATTTAAATAGGGTGATAAATATGTTGGATATTTTACCAAAAAATATAAAAAACACAATTTGAATGCAATCAGTAGATCAGGAATTGAGAAATTTTCACTGTTTGTGCCAAATTGTGCCGAACTGTGCCAAACTGCAAAAAAACTAGCAATTTTTTCACTAAAGCCTCTGTAACTTTGCTCCACTTCACTTTATCAACATGAATCTTGGTACAAGTAATCTACACATGTTGGTTTATGATTATCTGCAGTTTATATTCTACTGGTGCATATTTTGAATGGTTTATGTACTGTAACATGAGAAAGAAAATTAGGCGTGAATAAAGAATCTTGTAATTTGTCTATGTTCCAGCTACAATTACTTTGGCACAGTAACATAGGCTGTAATTTTTACACCTCTGATTAAATCTCACAAGTACTGGCTTCATTTTGATACCAAAATTGTTTACACAGAGTTTGTTTTTGCAGAGAAAAACTAAATGTTGGGCATGTCGTATTCGAGCTTGGAGAGACCCTGGAGAGACCCTGGGGCTTAAGAGGTTAAGGACACAAATTAGATCCCCAATCACGGGTGGTTGATGCAGATGAAGGTTGTTTTTTTATAATAAGCGAAAGGTTATTTCTGAAAAAATGTAATCTTCTTACGATGTACAGCACAAAGTCTTCATCGCTCAATCATAACGCTTGTTGCTCTCTATTAAACTTAATAGAAATCTGGACCGCATTGTTTCACTGAGTTTTATTCCAAACCAGACTTGGGGACACCCAAAACTGCTTTTAAATATTTTATAAGAAATGCCTAAAAACAGTAGGAAGGAAGGAAAAAGTGACCCAAGTCCTGCTCTTTTTTCTGAGAATGGACTAATTGTTTAAATCAAGCCCCCAAAATATGCAAATTAGATGTATTTCAGCTTATTATTGAGCAGCTAAAACACATTCCAATATAACTCTTTGTGATTCAAGAAAAAAAAAGTTTGGACACAACTACTTTAGACTGAACTGTATTTGTGTTTTCCAATGGCCTAGTCAACGTTCCTGTTTCTATTGTGGTATAGCCCTGCACGGATTCTTTTAGCTAATCCCTAGCAGTATATGCTTATTTTCATGGAATAACAGTAACAATGTTTTGTCTCTTGTAAAAGCTCAAGACAGACCCCAACAGACAAAATGTTAAAAGAGAAAATTATGTGTTATGTTTTCTTCATCTGCACAATTATATGCTGCTTGGTGTTTGCCTGTTACAAAAAAATCCCAAAACAATTAAACTTGTAACGTGACTAAATGCGGAATAGATCAAAGGGTGTTGGTAACATTGCCTCACTATTATATCCCACAGGTAACATCACTAACTCTGACACTATGTGAGTCTGAAACAGCTGACACCATGTTTTCCTGCCTCTAGGTCTGAAAGCCTGTCCCATCTGATCCAACAGCTGCCAAAGAGTCTGCTGTGAACGGTACCCCCATTGGAAACTAGCCCAACACGTTGATGGATTGATGAAAGTCCCCTGATGCTATCTGAATAATGGAGGTTGCCCACGTGGTAATCTCTGCTGGCATGGCTTTACTCGACCTTTTAAGCCCATATCAGGTTGTGAATAGGGACATTTCCGCTGTCCTCTGAGCTGTTTTGCATCAGAGCCCTATCTGACAAAGCGAACATAGTTTCCGAGGCTTTCTAAAAATCAGCCAGGTAGTCCTGGGGGAGCCTGCTTTGACAAATCTTTGAATTAATAACCTCACCCCGAGCACAATGTGTCCATCCCTCGGCTCATTTTTTCTCCCCTCTTTTCTCTCTCTGTGCGATTTATGGCTTTGAAAGAGAAGACGCTGCCCCAGAGGAGAGGAAATGGAGGCAGGGATTTCATAATCTTGCCTCTGGTGCAGCCCGTGTGGGAGGCAGCCTGCTTGATTATGCCAAAGATGCACCTGCTCTTAACCTCATTTCCCTCAACATCTGTTGGAGGGTTTAAAGTTAACTACATAATCATGTGTGATTATGGCCCCTTTTACACCTGGCGCCTCTGAAGATAGGCATCTGAAACAAGGATTTGTACTTGAGGACTGCAGTCACGACAGAGATCACTTTGATAACTTCAGCATTCTCAATTATTTTTAAAAAAGCTCAATGTTGTTGCGGATGGAGTTCTCAGGTATGATTTTGGGAGCTAGAGACAAGAGGGAACTTTATGTCAGCATCTGGTTGGTCCTTTACATCCAGCAGAGTTGGCCACCCTAAAGGAAAGAGAGAACTGCCCTTCACAACTTACCAGAAATAGTTTATCACCTGAAAAATCAAGTTTGAAATCACAACCTCTTGATTGGTGACTTGATTGGTTTGCACCAATCAAGACCTTGTATTTCTCCCATTTCTTCAAGGAGACCTCTTCAGGTAGACATTTTTATGAAAATAATTCTGTCCTGGTGGGATCCAAAGACTCATCCATCCAAACAGAAAAACACTGAGGCCTCGCGCTATCGGCAGAGCGACCATTTGAGCCAAGCTCAGAGACAGAGGGGCTTTCAGAACCGCTCACCTGTCGAGATCCTCTTGGCTCCACCAGTGGTGGCATGGCTCAATTTGGACAGAGAATCTCTCTCCAGGGCGTGACGTGGCATAGTGCTAGAGCGGCTGCCCCGTGTTTGGAGGCTTTAGTCCCTGACACGGCTGTACCAGGTTTGTGTCCCGGCTCCATGGACATTTACTGTATGTCTTCCCCCACTCCTGGCCTATCAACTGTCCAAAAAAGGCCACTAGGGCCACAAGCCTTAAAAAAAAAAAAAAAAGAATATGGCAATCCATTCTCCATTATATCACTGGGAAGTGGATAGTTCCAGAAGTTTTGGAAGTCTGCATAAATCATCTTCTCCCAGTCTTCTCTCTTTAGTTAAAGTCAGACATCATATATATATATATATATATATAAATTGGCAGCCACCAATTGTGCAAGTTGTCCCACTTAAAAAGATGAGAGGTCTGTACCTTTCATCAAAGGTACACTTAAACCGTGAGAGACGTAATGTGAAAAGGAAATCCAGGAAACCGCATTGTATGATTTAAAAAAAATGTATTTGTGTAATGGTGCAGAAAATTATTGTATATAAAGGAGTCATCAGTTATCAGCATCTAACAGACAGTTAAAGTATTATATACCTATACCAGGACTGAATGCTGGGACTGAATGATAGTGGAAACTCGCCTATAATAGGTAAGTTTCCACTATCAGAACCTCAGGGTAATTTTCTGAACATTCACGGTATGCACATGTCTCCACTTTACTGGGCCAGCCCTACGGGGCAGTTTTTGGGGCCATTTCTGGAGTACAAGTCTTGTGACATGTACTCTGAAACAACCCGATAGAGTCGCTGGGCGGTAGCTATGATTACGTCATGCTGATTGATTATAACTCTGAGACCTAACAACTAGCTTTGTACAATTGGAAGAGTTGCTGGCAATGCAGTTTATATAAAAACAAAGCAAAGAGAAGCACAGCAACCATCCATGCTTCTTCCATTGTCGATCTCTTGCTATTTCTGCTGCTGTGGCCACCTTTTCGTGCTAATCAGTGACACTCCTCTCTGCAGAAACGGCCACGATATGCAGACACCTTAGCAAATTCCTTAGGGCCAATTTTGTATTTAGACACGATGGCTGAGAGGGCCAGGCAAACTGATTCAACTCGTCTGCAGACATACCAAATTATGTCTGCATTAAACCATTCCTCCAGTGTGCTTACCTGCTTCAGTTGGGGGGTTATGTGAAAATTATGCATGTTCTGAGGTTCAGATTGACTATTTTGCTTTTGGGGTCGGTGTGGGTTTTTACATATGTGTTGGATATGTAAAAAGGGTGATATTCAGGTCTATTACATCAATTTGAAAGCCAGAATACCTCTAAGTGAAAGACTGACAAGGTTCACAACAGGCAGAATGGAATGACAAGATAACAGAAAACTCAATGAACAATATGCCCATTTACCAGAGCAATACTGAAACAGTCCATTTTAAACAGAAAGGGATATTTGAATACCGTTCATTAGGAAACTACAGTAGACCTGAGAGTTCAGAGATTTGAATGCCCTGAGACCTGGGTGGAAATCAAAGCCTGAGTCATAAAAGGCTTCTCTGATTATTTTTTTCTTTCTCCTTTGTAGCTCTGCCAAACTGCCACGAATTAATTATTATTAGAACCAGAATCCATGACTGAAGATCCACTTTTAATTGCAGCTGCAGACAAAAGTAGGCTTTTTGATTGGTTTGGAATTACATACTCGTCTGACACAAAACCGGTAGTCATTGAAGTTAATTAACCCAGCCTTACCGTATTTCACACTGGACTCTAAGAAATACTTCTAAACAAAAGGAAGTATGAATATAATATCTTAATAGATTGTCAGTGTACTTCATAGTGAAATAGTGATGACATACACACGTGTCTTAATCTGTTTCCTGTTAACACCTCTACCTTTTTTAAACGGAACATAACTGGCACATATTTGTATTATATATTTATATTGACGTGTATTGTCTGCTTTGCTTTCATAAACAATCTAAATTGCACATTCAAGCTTAACAGCCACCTTTGACCAGGGATGATGTTTTAACAGAGAGGTCTGTTACAGAGCTCCAGGTACAAGCAGGGGTGCAGGAATCCCCCTTAGTGTCTGAAGGACACAACAAATTCATTCAGCTGTAACTTCACAAAAGTAGCAGCAAAATCATTTTTGGAAGTTGGCATGTAATGATAGATATTACCTGTGGCACTTTTTGAAGCAGGGAGAGAACATAAATAATAACACAGCATAAACCAGTCTGTATTTTGTTTATGTACAGGCTAGTGTTGGCACTGCAGCACAGCTAATCATTGCATGAAGTTAGAAAAAGAAGACTTTCACAGAACCTTTGTTTCAGAAGTAAATACAGAAACAGATGTCAACAGTGTATTTAGCAGCTGTCTGTATTTCTATTGGTGCTGCTAATATTGCTGAATGATAACCATTATGATACATGCTGCCAGTGTCTATGACTGCAAGGTCTAGAAAAGTAAATATAATTTCACTTTGCCATTGAAATACACGAAGGGTTCAATACAAGAATTACTCTACAGCACCATTGGACAATCTGATATTTTATTTGGTCATTTCTTGAGATCTTAAGCAGTTGTCCATGTGCTACCTAATATTAGAAATGATAATGCATCATAAGTTGTTGGATCAATAAATGTAGTATTTGAGAAGGCTAATAAATTATAGTCCTTATCTCTTCAGTCCAGTTAAATAAACTACAATATCTTTAAAATCAGTCTTAAATCTATCAAGAGTATCTGAAGGGTAATTCTTTCAAAAGATCTTGGAGCCTGAAAGAAGTGAGGAATATAATAAAAATTATATTTATTAACAGAATCACAGACACTTTAGTTAGAGACTGACTAATTATATTGTATCTTGTCAATAAATTTCCAATCTATCTGCTTATATACATACATATACTTCCAAAACATAAGCAAAAATCTAACTACCTAAAGAGAAACTCTAAAGTGAATTTAGTGAGTATTCAGAGGAAGGAACCTCTACCGTCAGAAGCTATAGAGACGGGCTCTTGGGGAACAGCAGCCAATCAAAATGTTGCTAGCACCGTGTTTAAAACTCCAGAGTTTAATTTAGTCTTTGCTTGGTCAAATTTAAAAGAGAGAAACAAAAACTGTGAAAACAATTGCCCTTTAACCAATTCAATTCAGTTTATTTATATAGCACCAATTCACAACACATCATCTCCAGGTACATTATAAGAAAAGTCACGTCAATTCAGTCACACAAACATTCCAGTCAGTTTAAATGTTTTCTATAAGGAATCCCAGCAGGCTGCACTGAGTCATTGACTCGCACCATTCACTCCTCCTGGATGAACATGTAGCAACAGCAGACGGTCGCCTGCGTTGTGTCGTCGACTTCACAGCAATCCCTCATACTGAGCAAGCATGCAGCAACAGTGGAGAGGAAAAACTCCCCTTTAACACGAAGAAACCTCCAGCAGGACCTGGTTCAGTACGAGCGTTCATCTGACCCAGCTGTCTGGGGGTTCAAGAAGACAGGGCAGAGACACAGAAAGAACAAAAAGAACTGATGTAAGAGTACTTTCTATGTTAAAGAAAGTAAAGCCTAGTTTATACTTCTCCATCTACGTTGGAACAGATAGACGCAATGCCATTATCCGTCCACACAAGGTCTCTCCGTGACCTTGGGACCGAGTAGAGATCAATTTTCTAACTATCCATCGAACGAAACGGAGAGTGCACGCCTGTAATTGGTCAGCTCAACATCAGCCCAAGATCATTTGACCAGAGCAGAGCTTTATACTCCATGTAATAAGTAGTCATTGCAGCTTTAGAGCACTAGATGCTTTATATTGCAAGGCCAGTTAATCTAATATGTTCTTTTGGTGATTTTGAACAACAGGAGGTGTAGAGAACAAGCGCTGTGTTTGTCTGTTTGAATGCGTTTCTAGAGGTTTCTATGACTTCTAGTAAAAAGCTTTCCAGCTCATTCAAAACTCCCTCTCTGTCGGCCATTGCTGCTTGAGTGAATGTGTGTATACAAGCTGAAGTAAATAAACTTTCATCGACCAGAGACGTCACTCCATTGGCAGGCAGACCAGCCAGAAAAGGTCTGTCCCCCCTGCTGTCCTGATAGAGAATTGCTTTGCAACACCGACACACTGACGGAGAAGAATAAACGGAAAATCTCTTTGTCAATACGTCTGCATGTGTGGTTGCAAACTTGCTGACGGAGATGTATAATCCAGACTTAAGTTGATAACAGGAGAGGGAGAACGTTCAGTTACTGGCATCACCAAGGCATCACAGCTGAACAGAGCGCCAGACCAGGTGTAGCTTTTATGGAGAGAAAAACACAGAGTTACCAGCAAGTAATGCAATTGGAGAGAAGCAGAAGAGAACAGTAGCCAAGTAAAGTGGTCAGTCTGTGTTACAGGCAGTTGGTTCTGTGGCACTGTGCAGAGCAGGGGTGCAGCAGCAGTCTGTCAGCTCTGCAGAGGCCTGGTAACAAGGCCTTCATTGGATTCAGCTGGGATGGGAAGGGATGCATCTAAAAGTTGCAGGATGGTAGATATTGAGGACCAGGGTCGGACACCCCTGGTGTAGAGGGTGGTCCAGTCCTCGTGGTTCCTCTCTCAGGATTTTAAAACCGAATGGTGAATGTGCAGAAGAAATAATCTCACTGGTCTCCACCTCGCACGCAAAAAGTCACACACACACGCATAAATAAATCTTTACATTTCACTCTCAACATCTGTTGTAGTTGTTCCAGCTGTAGAGTCTCAGGTACAACACTTAGAACCATGAAAGGAAGATGAGACAGTGGATGAATTTAAGAAAAGGCAACCAGCTTTTAACCAGGTGGGGTAGTTCTAATTCATTTGTTTGGGCCTGTCCTTTCATGGTACAGGTTATGTGACTCTCTTGGAGTGCCAGCCCATTATTCTCTCTGTCAGACTCTCTTCTGACTGACTCGCCATTGAAGAGCTCTTAGAGGTTACCCCAGCATGATGTCATCAGATGCTGACCACAGAGGAGAGTTTGCCTCGTCTCATTACATACTGTAGCTCTCAGCGGAGATACATTCAACTTTTTTTATTAAATTGCTGCATACATCTCAGAGCAAAACATAACATTTCAGTGGGTTTAAAAAATGATTCACCAAACTTGCATGATTTACTCTTCTTATTGCTTTTATAAATCAATCATGAACAAAATTCAGCTTTTCTGACAAAAAAACATTTACTAGAAAACCTTTAATGTCAGAACGTAAAACAGATTTATTCAAAGAATGACAATCAAATAAACTTATGAAACATATAATAAGTGATTGCATAACTTTGTGTGGATAACCCTGAATTAAGTTTCCACATCTGGCAGTTTACCTCCATTCTTCTTGGTAAACTTTTTCAACTCTGTCAGGTTGCATGGGAATTGGCTGTGAACAGTCCTTTTCAAGTCTAGCCTCAAATTCTCTATGGGATTAAGGTTTGGACTTTGACTGGGCCCCTCCAGAACATACATCCTGTTGTCTTCAAACCATCTCTGAAGCTCCAGCTGGATGCTTCGGGTTGTTGTCCTCCAGGAATTTTCTACACTTAGCAGCAGGCCCCGGAAGGCTTGCAAAAGAAGAAGGTAAAATGAATGCAGCAGAGAAGCATTCCTACACCATAATGATGCAACCACCATGCTTCGCAGTGGGGATGGTGTGTTTGTGGTGATGTGCAGTGTTTGGTGTCCACCAAACATAGCGTCTTGTCTGTTGGCCAAAAAGCTCCATTTTGATCTCAGACCAATTAACTTTTTTCCACATGATTATCTAGGTCTTTTGTTCAACAGTGACTTTCTCATCGCCACCCTCCCTTAAAGCTCTGACCGGTGAAGAACTCCAAATGTTGTCTGCAGAGTCTCTCCCATCTTAGCTGCTGAAGCTTGGAGCTCCTTCAGCGTAGTCAGAGGTGTCCTGGTGACCACTCTCACTAGTCTCCTTCTCACACGGTCACTCAAAGTGTGAAAATGGTCTGATCTCGGCAGATTTGCACATGGGCCATACTCCTTCCATTTCCTGATGATGGATTTAACTGAACTCCAGAGGACGTTCAGAGCCGTAGAGATTTTTTTTGTATCCATCCCCTGACTGATACTTTTTAACAACCTTTTCTCTGACTTGGTTTTTTTTTATCATCTAAAGAACGTTCCCAGAGTCTATCCCATTCTCTCTCGGGCCAAAACGGAGACACTGATGCATGCTTTAATCACCAGTAGAATTGATAACTGCAATGCCCTGCTTTCTGGTCTTCCCAAAAAGAGTATTTCAGGTTTAGAACTTCTACAAAATGCAGCTGTTTGTATGAAAAATGCTTTATAAATAAAGTTAGATTTTACCGGCTCGGGGTGTTCTTTAGTTTTCATGCTGTAATGGTAGCCAGGAATACTAATGAACCAGTGAATGGACCTTCTAGGCACAGCTGTCTTTGTACTACAATCACTGGAAACACACTCACTTCACTCAGGTGATCTGTGTTTCCACTATCAGAACTTCAGGGTAAATTTAACTGAAACTTCACGGTATGCATGTGTCTCCACTACACTGGGCCGGTTCGACAGGGCCGTTATTGGGGCCATTTCAGGAACCAACGATGTACCAATCAGGGGGTTTGTACTTGGAAATGGCCCGGTAGAGTAGCTGGGCGGGAGCTGTGGTTAACTCACACTGATTGATTGTACTTAAGAGAGAAATGAGCAGACACCAAACAAACGGCTTAGTAAAATAAAAAATAAAAAAAGTGTTCCTAGCAAAACATTTTCTAACAACATAGCAAACAAAAACACAACAGCAATACCTGCTTCTCACCATCTCTTGTTATTTCAGCTACTGTGGACGTCTTTTGGTGCTGATAAGTGAAGCTGCTAGCTGCTGAGAGAGTCGTGATATGCAGACGTCTTAGTTAATTCCTTAAAGGTGCAATTTTATATGGAGACACGATGGCTCAGAGGAGCAGGCCAACAGATTTACCCCGTCAAAAAAAGTTCAGATTGAGGAAATGCGCCTATTGTGAGACTTCTAGCACCAACTGACTGGACCTCTAATGAATTAGGTCAGTAACTTGGAAGGGGAGGGATATTTATGCAATCACTTCTTTTATGTTAAATATTTTGATTTAATCTGCCGTTATTTTTAGAAACTAGTTTTTATTTTGATAAAAGGTTTTTTTTGCAAACGTTTTTGTCAAAAAAGGCTCATTTTGTTGATCATGATTGATTTGCAAAACTAATAAAATAAAAAAAATAAAAAAAAAAGAGTAAAACATCCCACGGGGTAAATACTTTTTATAGAGTCTGTAGATAACACTGGGTGAAGGCAGATGTCTAAATGAAGGTTACCAACTTGTAATAAAACGACAAGGATAAATTCATTTAAAATAGTTGAACAACAGAGCGTTATTGATTGACAAATTGATGCAGATCTTAGTGAGCAATTTATTAGGACATCGTTTAACAATTGCAGGATCATTATCTGCATGATAAAAGTCCATTTCCCTTTAGGCTTTTTGCTTAGTTTTGGTAAGAGTGTAGTATATCTGCAAAAAACATTTCACACCAGTGTGAACATTTCACAGCTCTTCTATTTTTATTCTGTTGTGTTGAGCTGTTACCTATTTTGTTATCTCATCTTTAGCTCTGTTTTACTTAATTTCTCTCGTTAGGATGGTTTTCTTATTGGAATCTCTTTCTTCTGTTCTGTTTCTCTCCTGTTCATTAGTGCTTTATTTCTGAGTTTCTTTTAATTTCTCTTAGTTTTCCCTCCTTTTAGTCATTTCATCTTAGATGTCTTTCATCCTTAGAGTTAGTTCTTAATTTCTTCATTTAGAACTATTTTAGGTCCAGTCTTCTCTTCTGTTTACATTTCTGTTCCCTCCATGCTATTCTGCTTCCCAGCCCACCCGTTAATCATCTCCAATCTTCTCCCCTGCTCTCTTCCACTCTCCTGCTTTTGCTCACTACTAATTAGTCCTCTGGTTTCTCTGGTTTCTCCCCGTCACTTCCACTCCTCAGAGTATTTAGGCTCTCTGGTTTTCCTTGTTCTCTTTTGGCTTCGCATCAATACTTCCTGACTTCTTGTTCCTGTATTTTGAGATCTTCCAGCGATCCTCTTTAAGATATTTTGTTAATTCATTTTTTTCCCATTATATCATTTATCCACACTTCTTGCGGCATTTGGGTCTTCCATCAAACAAACCATGACACACATCAACCAAAAAAAATGATGAGCAAAAGACCAAAAAATGAACAAATCTGAATTTAACAGAGCTACTCCAACAGATACATGCTTATACCGTCAGTGGCACAGTTATCCGTTACAAAAGGTAATTTGGTATAAAAAATAAATAAAGTAACATTTACCTAAATTACTGTAACTTTTAAAGGTACACATTTTTAAAGATTACTGAAATCCACCTTTACCTAATTTCCTCTGTATTCTCTAGACTAGGATCATTCAGATCGTCGTAAACTGCAGGTAAGACACTTACTACTGATGATTACTAAACAGAATCACACTTTAAAAAAATTAAATGATCCAATGAAGCAAATCAAGCAGCTTTATTCTTCAGTATCTGCTGATACGGTTTGTCATTTCTCACATTAAGGCCATTTTAAATGTCTTTATTCAGCAAACAGCCTCATTTATCACATCAAGTTAGGATGTAGATAAAATTCTACATTATTTAAAGGGAAAAGCATTTACTCTTTAAGCAATATCAGTCCTCCTCCATTCTAAAAAGTATTTGACATTTCTAACATCATGAATCTGTTAACGACTTTTAGTCATTTGGGCTTTTGCACATTAACGTAAGACACCTAACAGCTTCTTCCAGACGTGACTGCACATTCACAGTCATTTAAAAAAGGTCTTGAAGGAAAAATAGCCTTAAAGAAAAGTGCTCTTTTTTTTCCCCCCCAAGCTGCTGAACTGATGGATTTTCAGACTCGCACTGAGGTTAAACCTCTAAATAATCCCCCATGGAAATCTATCTTGGGGTCTAACATCATTGCACTCCGTTTTTGCATCAGATTTATCATTTAACATTTTTAGAGAGGGATTTTTTTCTGCTTCTGTCATTCAGCAGTGAGTGAACACTGAACAACACACAGTTCAGTATTTTATACTGGATTCTGGTTTATTGCTTTCTGTACGTGATATGCAACCACTGTTAAAAAATATGGAATCATTTGTGATTTTACGTTGGTCATCTGGTATTTTTTTTTGTGTTTATACAGCGCTATGAATACGTCCCTGCTCCTTTACTGATCTCTTGTCTTTTTTTTTAGATCATTAAAAGGGGCTATATGCAATTTTCTGAAATTTAAACTCGCGACTGAGACTTGTGGCCAAAAACAGTATTGCTCTTCTGTTCTGCTTGCAGCGCGTGCTTGTACGCCAGTCGCTTTCAATCTTTGATCTTTTTGGGCACTTGTCAGGAGTTTAACTTTTTTAGTCTTATGTGGATCTACTGTTGGTGTCAAAGTTGTCCTTGGTCTCTTCTGTGTATTCGCACAATCCATTGAACTGCTTGCGAGTGCTGACTAGCGGTGGTGGCAGAGTGATCTGAAACATTTAACATGAACGCGCTTGACGTCACATCCGCAGACAGCGCGGGAAAATCCGACCAGACAGAAAATAGAAAAAAAATTGGATACAGGCTTATAGGTGCACCCACTGTGAGCTGACAAGGTGTCAGTATGCTCATCAGGAGATGTTTGAGTCATAAATGGTCAAATAAAACGGCTATTGTTACGTTTATTTTGGGGGAAAAGTTGCATATAGCCTCTTAAAACTACTTTCATAACTGATATAATCTGAGTACATACAAAAGAAAAATGTTGAATCATTTTATAAAAAAAGAAAAATATTTATTCAAACCTATCAGGCCATACGTACGGATTAACCCCATAGTTAAATATTGAATTAATTGTAGTTAAACACACTTCATGGTTCAGTGTGACTTGCCATGTTCAAGGGTCCTTACTGATGAATCAGTACTATCAGAAAAGCGTAATAGAAATCCAACTATCAACATGAAGTTAGCTAAACGATTTCATAAAGTAAGAACATGAAAGGTTAGAGGTTGGTATTTCCAAACCTTTATAAATATTACCTAGCTCATAGATAAGACAATTAAATTACATAACACAAACTGTACACTAAACACTACGTGATGAATTCTGTATCTTACATCTATCATTTATCCACCTGTTTTTCAGTTGCAAGCATCACTATCTGTAAATCTCTGACAGTTTGATAGGAAAAGCTCAAAGGAACAGGTTTCCAATTCTCCGGTGGAGACGAACACCCACCTGGAACAATCCTGACGTCCTTCGAACTAAAATGGTTCTTTACTTTGCAACATGGAATGATAATGGGGTAAATCATTTAGAGGTCATATTTCATGAGAACTCTTCTTGTGCCTTTATGGCCTAGGGACGGCTATATCAGTGCTTTGCTGCAGACCCACCTCCATGTCAGGTGTGTGGCTTTTCTGTCGGTCTGCCTGGGGCTGCTGTGGGCCCTAGGGGCAGAGGTTACCTGCCTTTTTCGTTCTCTTGAGGATTCTACAGCTTTGCACCTTGAGCGGAACATTTCTCACGTACACAAACCAACTAACACATACAGACATCCACAAAGCCATAATATTAAGCCAAAAGGCTGAAGGTCATACAAACACAGGTTCCCATTTCATAGATGGCCTGTCTACCTTGATGTCAAAACTAGTCTAGATTTAAGTCAATAATGCCATTACCATCTTAATGTATCCTCATTGTAGAGTCAAACTGTCCGGTACATGTGGCAACTGGCTTCTTAATGTGGTATCTCTGAAATGCCCTGACAGGGAATAAAAGGAAAATCCTGAGAGAAATTGTCAGCCATGAGTTTCTGACCCTGACAACAAAGATGTGTCACTCCACAGGAAATTGATCCAAAGCATGCTGGCAAGTCTTTTTATGAATGGTTCAAAAGAACAGAACAACATGAAGGTTTTGAAGTGGCCCAGTCAAAGTCCAGACTGGATCCAATTGAGAGCTTCTGGTTCAAAGATGACAACTTCTATCTTGTCAGAATTTAAAAGCAGAACGTTTAGAGTCATCCATGTTTTAGGTCTTCCAGACATGCCTGCAATCTACCTAACTGATTCGATTCATCAGGATTTATGGATAAATATAGCTGTGTATTATCGGCATAGCTGTGGAAATTTATCCCATGCTCTGAACTGGTCCAAGCACAGAACCGTGTGGTACTTCACAAGTAACCTTTGAGTGTGAAGAAGATTCAGCATTTACATTAACAAACTGAAATCTATTGGACAGGTCATGTTTTGGTATTAATGAGGACTCAAATGCAGCAAAATAAAGAACTTGAAATTTTTAATTAAACAAGGAACTAAAAAAACTTACAAAACCTCAGGGGAACACAGAGACCAGGAAAATGCAGCCGGAACCAGAAAGGGAAGAATGACGACGAACCAGCAGATAGTGACAGGATGAGAGCAGAATATATACTGAGGAGTGAAATGAGGAAGTGGCAGAGGAGACCAAGAACTAATTAGTGAAGGCAGATGCAGGGGAGACAATTAGTTTAACTGGGTAAGGAGCAGAGTGGCAGGGAGACAACAGGAAAGGCAAGGGACACAGAAAACTCTTAAGAAACTAGAAACTACTTAAAGATATGGGTGGGGGGAATCTAAAGAGAAACACTGGAGAACAAAAGGAAAAAATAAATAAGGAGACAAACTAAGGAAACACAAATAAGAAGGTGAACACAGAAGCAAAAGAGTGAAAAACATCTAAGAGCAAGAAGAAATATGGAAACAAGGAAGTGCCAGAAATAACTAATAAAGACAAGGAATAACTTAACATGATAATAAAACTAAATAAGGAAAAGAACTAACAAAAACACAAACACCTAAGAACTATGACAGGACAAATATAATTTAAACCATCCTAGTGCTGTTCATTTTATCCCTGCAACATGTTATGATCAACTGTGTCAAAAGTCAAAAGCCTTTTTGCTGACTGAAGACAGTTGACAGATTTGCTTTTTAACTATTTCTGCCTAAAATTTGTTTTATATAACTTCATCCATAAATTTTTAGTTGTAGAAAAGCATGTAAAACACTATATGAAGAAGGTCAGTGGATTGACAACCAAACAGGAGATACTTGGTGGTTTGTTTTTTTTAGGCCATTTTGCATCAGCTGCAGCCTTTTAAACCTGGCCTTCTTTGACAGCTTCAGGATCTAATATGCTGCTGCTATGGCTAACCACAAGGACAAAGACAACCTACATTACACCACACACAACCGGGTGTGTAAACTTATGGAGAAACTGAAAGTCATTTAGAAAGAGATGATACAGCAGGAAGAAAATACTTTTAAGGCCTGTTTGAGAACAATGATGGATAGTACCAACTCCAGGGTGGATGCTATCCTAAAGGACCTATGGGAATTAAAAGTTTGTTTACAGTACACACAGAAGGAAGTGGATGATCTGAAAGTTAAAAGCACAAACTTGTCGTCTAACAATAAAGCAACACAGGAAGATTTACACATGCTCACTGAATATTTGATCATTATGGATGACAAGATTGATTCTTTGGATGGACAGGCCTGACGTCAAAGTCTAACCATTGATGGAATACCAGAAGAGGACAATGAAAAATGGCATGACTTGGATAAAAAGGTGTTGGCTTTCTACAGAGGGGAACTAGACTTGGGACTTGGCAGCACAGATATTGAAAGAATACACCGTCTTGGAAATGCAAGAAAGACTGATGTAAAACTACACTGCCCTCTGATAGTGAAGGTCTTAAGAATCAAGGACAGGGACACTGCTCTGCAAAATTCAAAGAAACTCAAAAAATGACGTTACTTCATAAATGAATACTACCCTGAGCAAGTCCGTCAGAGAAGACAAGAACTCATTCCTCAGATGAAAGCAGCGAGAGAAAGAGGAAACATTGCCTTTTTGATGTATGACAAGCTGATTGTACACACAAAACAATAAGTGAAGGGATAACTTGTGGAATGATGAATATGGCTTTCAAAAATGAATACAGCTCAATTTCCAAACAAAACCCTAAAGATTGCATATTTGAATATAAACAGTTTGTAAGTGGGGTAGATTATTTTTTTCTGAAACAGTTTTTGCAGTCTTGCTTGAAATACTCTTCACATACCAGCAGCAACCAATAAGTTAGATGTTTCGTGAAATAATCTAAGAATCATAATTGCCTCTGAAGCAGAAAATCTTGGAAAAACCTCATCCAATCGTCTTGAATCAGGACAATTGGCTCCTAAGCCATTAATCAAACTCCCCTTTTTTTTTTCTCCTCTACACTTTCTTACCTGTGAATGCGCCATGTAGTCTGTCAAAGCTACACAGCGCTAGTCCGTGCGTGAACCCACGGGAACAAGCAAGTGCGCCTTCCTGTGTTTCGGAGGCGTGGAGGGAGTCTGAAGAAAGGGGGCTGGACGTTTTTTTTCAAAATACAGCCTGCTCTAACAACTTTTAGAGAATCACCTACCCTACCTTTAAGAAATAAAGTGTACAACATAGAAAATTTGTTGTTAACATATAACATTCATGTATTTATTCTATTAGAAACCACTCTTGATGAATCATTCAGTAACGAAGAGCTAAGAATACCTGGCTATAGTATGCTTAGAAATGATAGAAACCAATATGATGGAAGTGTGGCCTTCTACATTCAACGGTTTAATAAAAACACTGCAAAGGAGATCAGAGATAGACTGATTTCTTCTGATCTTGTGCTTTACTGTTTGGATGATCACAGTTCAATTTTAGTGGCAGTTCAAAAAGGGGGCTGGGTTAATTATAATACAACAAAATGCCACTTTTTACTCGCGTTGTACTGGCACAAAACGCTGTTTTTGACGCGCATCTAAGAGTGGAAAAAACGCCGCTTTTTACGCGTGTACAATTAACGCCACTTACAGTGCTGTTTGAGGACAACAAAAAACGTCGGATTTTACAGCGTTTACCGAAGCATTACAAAAAGGCATTTTTTACAGCGTTTTGACGATTAAAGCGGCGTGAAAAGCTGCGTTTTGTGTGGAAAAACGACCTTTTATACACCGTTTTATTGCAAACGCACCAATCAGAGTGGCAATATTTGGCCTATTTGGCTTGCCGTACAAAAACGCATTTCTGCCTCAGTCCCAAAATACGTGCATTTTGTGCATTCGCGCGTGACGAGCGTTTTTGCATCTGCCGCTGAAGTTGATAAATTTGCTGTGACCCTATTCACGGGGTCAGGTCCGGCAAAATGTTTCATTCAACATGGAAGAAATACTGATAACGGCCGTGGCTAATCACCCCGAGCTATACGACACCAGTTGCTTTCTCTACAGAGACAGAAATAAAAAGGACCTCGCTTGGAGGAATATAAGTGAGGAGATGGGGCAACCTGGTAAGTTCATTTAACTTTTGAAAGTTTTCACGTTACTGACCCTGCAAACCTGCGAACTCTCCCTTCCTAAGCTAGATCGACAGCTGCCATCTTGCAAAAACACCGTCTGTCACTAGCTCCTCCCACAAGTTGCGTATTTCTGGCTTGACGCGTGTCGCTTTGGTCTCGCCTCGAGCTGCGAATGTTCAAGCGTCAAACTTTGGCGTGCAGCGCGTTTTTGATGCTTTGGTGTGAACATGAAAAAACCTTTCTCTGGCCCTAATAGCCACCCGATTATTTTGCAAGTTGTTTTAAGCAAGATTTTTGAAAAAGTCATATTTGATCAAATACAGTTCTTTCGCTCAAAACATGACTTACTATCAAGTTTCCAACATGCTTATACAGCAGAAAAGGATTCTCCACATTTATCGCATTAACACAAATAAATTATGATTGGTACAAAGAGCTGGACAAACAAATGATTTGTGGTGAAGTCCTACTAGATTTTTCAGCTGCTTTTGATTTAATTGATTATAGCTTTCTTTTAGAAAAATAGAGACATATAGAATTCAACCTTCTAAGCTGACTTGGATGAATAGTTACTTGTCCGGCAGGTCACAAAGTGTGTACTTTAATGGCAGTTACTCAGAAAGAGTATTAATGGATTTTAGTATCCCTCAAGGGAGCTGACTTGGCCCACTGCTCTCTACCATCTTCATAAATGACCTACCACTAGTATTGAAACAAGCCAAATTAACCATGTATGCAGAATATACAAGAGTCTATGCATCTGCAAAATCAATTTTAGAAGTGTCATCAACCTTAGAAGAAGAACTGAGAATTGTTGAACAATGGGTTTCAAATAAATTTATATTAAACATTTCGAAAACAAAACGTTTAGTGCTCGGTTAAGCTAAATCCCTCAAACAAAATCCAAAGTCAAATTTGCTCATAAACAAAACATAAATTGTTATTTACCAGGTAACAGAGGCTAAGCTGCTATGTGTTTATCTGGACACATTCAATTTATAATAAAAAACATGGGAATATCTCGAGCTGCTGTAAAAAGATCCCATCAGTATCTGCTAACAAATATGATCAAGCTTGTTGTAAGAAACTTTCACTTCTCAACTGGACTACTGTTTGATCATATGGGCCAATGCTAAAATAAAAGATCTAGACAAACTACAATTGATGCAGACTAAAGCTGCCCGTTTGGCACTGAACTGGTCCTATAGAACCAGTATGAAAAATATGCACTCTGACCTAGACGAGCATTAGCTTCTCAGTTGTTTTATACTTGGAAAAAGTTACTATTCATCCATCCATCCATCCCTCCATCCATAGTAGAGAGTTACATGCCTATAACACAAGACATGCATAAGAAAGGACAGTTTTTAACTCCAAAAGCAAATAGAAATATAAAACATTTTCCTATGTTAGTGACAATTGCGTACGTGGGTCATCACCAGGCTCACATTGGAGAGAACAGCGCATAAACTCCCTTCTTCGCTGGCGAGATAGGAAACGAGCTTCTGGAAGAAGCCTTCTGGAACCAAAATACCTGTACAGTCCACTGATCGTTGATCAGGTAACTGTATCCAGCCAGTGGGATAAGTCCTGAATCTGACTTGTTCAACACTTTGCAGATGGAATCTTTGGAATTACAGATTCCACCAAGTGAGAAAGCCTCTCTTTGCTGATGCTCTGCTGCCCCGCTGCCCGAACCGAACCGAACCGGACGACCCCAAGTTCTGGCTAACAGTGGCTAGCTGCCCTGAACCCCGAAGCCTCACTGCTAGCCTTGACCACTTTTGGGGATTGGAGAAGGCACAGAGTGTGAGCGATTTAATGTCTAGTTTAATTCAACATCAAAAGTTATGACTAATAGCTTAATATTAATATAACTATTGATGAGATTCAATGATTTAATTGATAAATTGGGGCACCACTCCTATAGTAACGTAATATTAGGAGAATTTCCTGACTTTCAGTCTCCACTGAACGATGTGAGCTCAGGTGCAAAGTGAGCAAAGGTGAAAAGTAACTGCAAACACGCTGAAATAAAATACAGAAACTTCTCTTTAAAATGTAACAGGGTTTATTAACACAATAGTTTAACACTGTGTCAACAATCCCATCTATTATAGTGCATACAATCTTCAAACTACCGACGATCTTAGAAAAATGTATAAATGGAGGACAGTCCGCAGGGCATCACTTCAAAGATGCTGTTATCACCTCTGTGTGTGCGTGTGTGTGTGTGTGTGTGTGTGTGTGTGTGTGTGTGTGTGTGTGTGTGTGTGTGTGTGCGTGTGTGTGCATGTGTGTGAGAGAGAGTGAGAGAAGAGTGTGTGTGGGGGGGACAATCATAAAGTCTTTGCTCTTATCGGCCGTGCTCAACTCTGTGAACAAAGAAACACAGAGCTGGACCGCACTGGCTTCAAAGGCCAGACTCACCCCACAATGGAGATGATGTGGAAACAAAGTGACAATTAACACTGGTTTTAGCAGACGATGGACACCATGCAACCTGGTCTAGGGCGGGCAGTCGGGCCAGACAGCTGGCGGTGCGGCTACAGTCGGCTGACGTTAACAGAATAAAAGGTAAAGAAAGAAAGAGATAGAGCACTGCTTCTAGCGATAACCAGTTTACAACACAGAGTATACAACACTCAAGGCCAGCATGTGGCAACGCTAATTGGCGATGAGTAAACAGTGATTTACAAGTTCACAAACTTATATCAACCAACAGAAAGACGGGATCTAACCCGTCAGACCTAACTCCTTTCCCCAGACTCAGCAGAAATAAACTAGGTTTATCCTACTTGGGTCTTTTCCGTCCACACCAGTCCACGACGAACGATGGAGGAAAGGGAACAAAAGTGTTCAAACAGTGGTAGAAGCACCTGTTTACAGCCGAGGTCAGAGATGGACGGGTCCAAATGCAGGCAGTGATCGGAATTGGGCCTGTCTTCAGAGAGCTATCTTGGTATAGCTCAGATGCCAGCAGACTTCCTAGATACACAAACGGGAAGCCGGATAGCTTGGCAGGTAATACTTCCAAGTTTTCAAGGAAGTTCTTTCCTGGTCCAACAAAAAAGGGAAAGTTGCTAGCAATTCAATTGAGCATCTCCATTCAGCTCAGCGATGAGCAGGGGAAAGACCTTGATTTCATGTTTATAAACTCTGTGATGTCATCACTGGCCACAGACCAATGAGAATGCTTTGAAGGTGGTGCAAGGTATGCTGGGAGATGCAGTCCATTCAGTTTGTAGAAAATGAATCCCAACACAACACACAGCTGCTGCTAACTGACCAGCTAAGTGCTGGTTTCTCTGCTTAATCACCAGTCTGTTCAGACAACAGCGCCACCCTTCAATGGAGATCTAAGAACCATTCAAGTAAGGTTGTGTCTGGGCAGAGATAAATTAGCTTAAGATTAACAAATTAAGGTTTGTTTTGATTGTCTATTTTAGTGCATTTGTGCTCCATTTGTAAGAATTCATTCTTCAGTTGATTGGGTGTAAACAGTTTTTCAAGACTGATAGAGTCGTTTTAAATATTGCAACACGAGTTACTCTGTTCCACTGGAGTTTTCCCTTTGATGTTAAGCTAAACAGTGGTTCTAAGCTGCGCTACATGCATTTGTTCTTCAATCAATCAATCAAGCTTTGTTTATAAAGCACGTTTCATACAACAATTGCAACTCAAAGTGCTTTACAGAATTAAAATGACCCCACAAAGACAACATTCCCATCCCTCCCCCACATAATTAAAAGCACGATCATAGTTATACCTCCCTCCCCCAGACTGAACCTTCATGCACACAGACACTTAAGAGCAGCAATAAAAGGACATTGGGCTGAGTACAGATGAGCCAGGTAAGGAAACGCCATCAAAAGAGCCACCTGCACCGGCAGCAGCACATCAACATCAACAGCCAAGACACTGACCCAGGCCGCCCAGAGGAGGCAAGGATGAGACTCACACCTCCACCTAAGTGCTACCTGGAGAGCACCCAGGGAGGCACAGCCGACCATCGCTCCTGAGGCAGAGGGCTCCCACAAACACTGGAAGGAAGATTAAAATAACAGGTTAAAATATAAAAATAAACAGTGGATAATATGATAAGATTAAATAGTAAAACACTCAAAAAATCTCTCAAGTAAAACATGCAAAGCAACTAAACAGACTGTAATAAATAGTAATCAGTTAAAAGCTAGGCTAAAAAGGTGAGTCTTGAGCCTGCTCTTAAAAACATGAACGTTCTTTGCGGCTCTGAGGTCTGAGGCAGCCTGTTCCAGAGGTGAGAGCCAAAATAATAGAAAGACGCCACACCATGAGTGTGTGTCCTGACTTTAGGAATGACAAGGAGACAGCTGCCAGAGAAGCGCAGAGACCACCAAAGTTGATAATAGTAAAAGCAGTTCTGAAAGATAAGAAGGCCATTAAAAACCATTAAAAGAACCTTAAAATCAATCCTAAAACATACAATGCAATGCAATGAGTTTAAGACCGGTGTAATGTGCTCCCGCCTCCTGGTCTTCATCAGGACACGTGCTGCTGAATTTTTTAGAAGTTGTAAACCTGAAATACTCTTTTTGGGAAGACCAGACAGCAGGACATTACAGTAATCAATTCTACTGGAGATAAAAGCATGCATCAGTGTCTCCGTGTTGGCCCGGGACAGAATGGGGCGCACTCTGGCAATGTTCTTTAGATTATAAAAAAGCTGTTTTAGTAATGTTTTTAATGTGAGGGATAAAAGTCAGCTCAGAGTCAAAAATGACGCCCAGGTTCTTCACTTGTAAAGAAGGATTAAAAGAGTGAGTGTAGTTTTGGTAAAAGTTTCTCTCTCTGAGCCTCAGGACGGGTGACTAAAACTTTAGTTTTGTCCTGGTTGAGTTCTCATTAGTGTGGCCTGCTTTTGCAGACTGTTAGCGTTCATACACAATAAGAACTGCTATCTACGATATTCAAAATCTTTGAAACAGATTTAAACACAGAAAACTAATCGTATAAGTTGTTTTTGAAACCGCCTTCTTAGTATGTCAGAATACTAAAATCACTGCAGTGACCAATCCATAAAATATAATCAGTTCTCCAAAGGTTATTGATTTGTAATTCAGCAAATTATTTAATTAAACATTACTTCCTCAAAAGAATGTTTTTGTCTTCACGTTTGCTTTGCATTGTGAATTGGTTGTTTGAACACAAATAAGGTGCTAATTAGTCTTAAAATTACTTAGCTTCAGTCCCAAAACTCTTCAATACAAGTCTTGGTCTTTAAGAATACACATTTATACTGAACTGTGACATCATGATCAATTTATCACTTATTGTCTTTGCTTCTTTGCATATTTGTCCATTTTACTGTTTTACTTTTGGTAGTTAGTTTTATTATTCATTCTTCTTTTATTTAGTAGTTTAGCTGTGGGTTACCAGCTTAGTGAGTTTGTTGATTAAAGCATTTTGACTGGAAAGTTGAATTATTTTAGTAATAAACTCTTTGATTTTGGAAAGTCGTTGTTTGTTATTATTCCACATACATGTGTAGTAACTGGCTGTTGTTTAATTATCTCAGCCTTATCAGGAAGATAATCATAAACATTTACTGAGAATTAACTATTTGGCTATTATTTTTCCTGGATCCCAGAATGGTGCCCCAAACTTTGTAATTTTAACATAAAATTATTAATCTTATTAATAATTGCCCTAAGCCATTATTCATATTTATTCATAGCCAAACTATACATATCTGTGTCACAACTTGGTTTTCTGCACAACTGTCAGATAAGCAGTCTTCCCTATGATTGTGATTCCTACTGAACCAGCTTGAGAGACAATTTAAAAGCTCAGGAATTACTGAAATAAATGAACTTTTGCATGATATTCAATTTTTTTGAGTTTCCCCTTTGAATCATGTGGTTGTATGGTGTTTTAAAAACTTGTTGCGTGTGTTCATTTTAAACTTTCCTAACACCTGATTCCACATGCCACTGTACTGCCGTTATTCTAGATGGAAAATCTACACCCTGCTCTCTTAGTTCTGACTTGCTCTCAGGTGGTAATGACTTGACTTGGACTAGAAGATGGGTTTTGGGACTTGGACTCGACTTTGACTAAACCTATGCTACTTGGACTTGAACTTGGCTCTATAACGTTTTCACTCGCTTTTCATTTTTTATATTTGAAGAAGTAAAATAACATTTTCTTTTCACTTCCCAGTTATGCTCTACTTTTAGTGAGTCTATCACATAAATCCAGTTAAAACAGAATGAAGTTTGTGGTTGTGATGTCACCAAAAATATAAAAAGGTTTGTGAATAAATTTGCAAGACACTATACATACTGACCATTATCAGCCAAAGTATTCAGGACATTTGGGAAACAATAGTTGTCTTTGTGCCATAGTGGAACCGTCAAAAGTGCAAATGACTGCAGCTAATGTGGTGATAGCAGCACTAGCCTTCCATTAGCCCTCTGCTCTGGAGACATTTCTGAGCCAGCTCCTCTGAACAGAGGATGAGTCACATAGTGAGAAGCTTCCCAGAGCAGCCGTCATTTTGTATTAGAGCCGTTCTCCTGTTTCCGCCACAATGGAAGGCACCCCAGTTGACAAACCCATGGAGCAGACCTGCTGTTAACTGTTTAACAATTATGTCTGTGTGTCATTCACTGGCACAGCTGATTGCCAAAGGAAGCTGACAGGCGCCTTGTCTATTTGACAGTAATATATTACATTACCTCAGACTCTGTAGGATTTTACTCTACGTCAAGGAGGCAGTTTTATTAATCCATCCTCCTATTTATTCCACGCCAGATTTGTTCTCATAAATGCATACCTTAAAAGAAAGGAACCCATATGCTGAAAAGGAAAGCCTCAAAAACAAAGCGATGAATTCATAATGTTGCCCTTAGCCGTGTTTCTGTAGCACCATATGTGCTCTAACAGCCTGTGGGAGAGACATAGGGGCTCCGAAGCCTAAAATAGGGTAGCGCTCGTCTGACTGCACAAGCCAGAAAGTGAAGAGGGATGACAGAGAAGAATGGGAGCCGTGCTCAGTCTTAAACCAGCGGCTCAAATCGGATATTTTTGCATGTAATGTCAGCGTACAGGTGCCTCTGTTTACAACTTCCCCCATCACAGGGAGGAAGTGCAGTGGTATTCTGAGAACACAAACCAGAGTTTAGGCTTCAGTGGAACACCGCAGTGAAGTCAAACTACTGGAGCTGAGACTTTTTATTGCTTCAAAACGAATGCAGCTCTATATGTATACATCTGTTTTAGTGCATGTTCTGTACATAACTCATGGTTTGGTTAAAGTGATGTAAGAAAGAGCTTGGACACTTTTAACTTGTCCACTGGAGGCATTCACATATGTGGCACATATGTGAATGCCTCCAGTGGACAAGTATATTATTGACACATAACATATGACACATTATAACATATGACATTCCAGCTATTATTATTCACTTACTCAAAGGCAGCTCTAAACAGATGGGTTTTTAGCTTTGATTTAAAGGACCTCAGTGCTTCAGCAGCTTTCCAGTGGTTTGGAAGTTTGTTCTTGATATGGGGAACATAGAAGCTAAAAGATGCTTCAACATGTTTGGTTCTAATTTTAGTGATGATTAGTGGACTAGGGTTGGAAGTCCTGAGTGGTCCAGGGGGTTAGTATAGTGACAACAGATCTTTGGTGCTAAGCCATGTAATGATTTATAAACTAGTAAAATTATTTAGAAGTCTATTCTCTGAGCTACAGGGAGCCAGTGTAAGGACTTTAGAACTGGGGTGATGTGCTCTACTTTCCTGGTTCTAGTGAGGAACACGAGCAGCAGCATTCTGCAGCTGTCTGATTGACTTTTTGGCAGACCTGTGAGGACACTGTTGGAGTAATCAATCCGACTAAAGATAAACACATGGATGAGTTTTTCAAGGTTGCAACATTAGTTCTTTAATCCTAGAAATGTTCTTCAGGTGATAGAAGGCTGATCTTGTTATTGCCTTTAAGTGATCCTGGAAGTTCAGGTCTGACTCCATTACAACCAGAGACGGATAGTAACTAGTTACATTTACTTGAGTAACTTTATGAAAAAAAAATTTGCAGTAGTTTTACAAGACCAAACTTTTTACTTTTACTTGAGTAATATTTTTATGAAATATCACTAGTCTTAGATTAGTAAAGTTTTTGGCTACTCTACCCACAGCGAGTAACTTTACTGAAGGAAGCGGAATGCATGTTTTAACCAAAAATCCATGAGACTCACACATGCAATTTATGTTGAGGTGAGACCTCTTGTTTTTACACAAGCTTCATCATTTTAACATTATTTTCTATCTGCTGAGACTGTTGTGCCATTAGAAGGTCATGTGGGAGTACCTTACCCTGGTCTAATATATATACATTACCTACTGTAAGTGTTGGTTTTGTTAGTTTTACTTTGAAAGAAATTGATTTGGAAAAATATTGCTTCTTGTTATTTTCAAATTATGTCATGTACTTCTATTTATTGTAGTCTTTAGAATTTGCACATAACTTTACATTTTTCTCAAATGTCATAATTTTTAAATATTAAATACTATGTTATGATCTCAGAACAAGTACTCAAGTACTCAACACCTGAGTAGCCTTTTTACCAAATACTTATTTACTTTTATTTGACTAATTGTTTTGATTACTACTATGTTGAAGTAGTGATACTTTTACTGGAGTACAATTTTTGGCTACTATACCCACCTCTGATTACTACACCTCGATTTTGGGTCTGATCAGTAGTCTCTAGCTGTATTAACTAAAGCTGTGTGCTGACTCTTGATCATTCCTCTTTAGGTCCAAAGACAATTACTTCAGTTTTGCTTCTATTCAGCTGGAGAGAATTATGGCACATCCATCTATTGATTTACTTAATGTATTCACTTAGGGTTTGGATGGGTTCAAAGTCACCTGGAGACATTGTAATGTAAAGCTGAGTCTGCATAATTATGGTAACTAATCTTGTTGGTAGTTATAATCTGGGTTGGCGGGAGCATGCAGATATTAAATAAGAGGGGCCCCAGGATGGTGCCCTGGCACACCCCACATGTGATTTCTGTCCGACCGGGATCGGTCGGACTTGCGGGTGGACTGGCCGGGTGGACTGGCCGGGTGGTGGGGACGTGCAGGGCAGGTGGGTGGGGCGCTGGGTTTGGTCTCCTGCCAGGCCGTTGAGCAACAGTGGTTGCTCCACAAAGAATGAGGCTGGTGGATGCGAACTCAACCTGGGTGTTTAGTGTCTTTTGTGTTTTGAGAGTAGAGCGAATGTCAGGGTGGGTTTAGTTCCCCTTCTGGGATGGGGCTGGGGGGACTGCCTTGAGGTCCGTGGGGCTTTGTGGTGCTGTGGCCGTGGGCCCTGGGTCGAACGTACCATGGCCTCCCTCCCTGGTGGATCCCGGTGAACAGCGGTGCCTATTGGGGTCAGTGGGGGAGCTGGCTCCCTGGGAAGACATTTTGTCTCCCAGTCCTTCCCTCCCCATCCCCGAACACCTCTGTCCACCCGCTCCATCACTCTACCACTCATATAGTGTCTTGGGGCATGGGCACATCACTGGGGTGCGAGGAGGGGCTTCCCTCCTCGCTATCCCGTGGTGTCCTGGGTCCCAATTTTAATATACAACTTAGACACTCCCACTTATAACATTCTCACACGACACATATGTAGGGACTTTGGGGTGGGGACACTTTTCGGCATCCAGAGGGGGAGCGGTACAATCAGCTTCACCTCTGGTGCTGGTGCCCAGTGTTAAACCACATATAGACACTGAGGGCTCGGGGTGGGGGTTGGGGGATGTGTGGCTGCCTTCCCCACATCCCACCCCTCTGTTTTAAATGCACATTATAACAACACGCATCAACACCATACTTGAGCGGGAGAATGGAGGCTAGGGGTCTTTTCACACCCCTGTTCGCTACGGGCCATCAGGGGTTGGGGTCCGGAGGAGGACAGGGGGTCTGGTCGGGGTCCTGGGCTGTCGGGTTGCTTTGCCACAGTGGGGCCCTTGGCGGTCTGCTTGTCTCCGTCCTAGAGGGTAGGGGGTCCACCTCCCAGGTCCGGGGGCTGGTGGCTCTACTCGGGCATCGGTACCTGGACCTGGGAGCATAAAGTGTGCATGGGGTGTGTGAGTGAGGGTACAGCGTAATTTTTCTGGGTGTCTTGGTGAGTCAGTGAGAAAGTATGGGTTTAAGAGGGAGGGAACGTATGACTGTGTCTGTATGTCTTTGTCTACCTGTCAGGTTGGATCTTGGTCTGCCCCCTCGCCTGGCCCACCTCAGGCCTTACACTTAATGGGGGGCCTTTTTCCCCCCCGTCACCCCCCGCCGGTGACGGGGGCCCCTGCCTGCCGGTGCATCGGTGGTCAATCCGGTTCGGACCTGGTGCGTGCCTGTCCGGGCCTGGGGGGCCGGTGTGTCAGTCGGCCCATGCGCTGAGCCGATATCTTCCTTTGGTTGGTTGGGGCACCTCTTTTAGAGGTGCCAGGTTTGGGATTGTTGGGTGGTGCCTGCTTGGTGGCTCGGCGGGATGCGGATCCGGCGTCTCTGCTCGTTTGATCACCTGTTCTGTGCGCACCGTGCGTGGCCGGTTCATTGGCCGGTTGGACCGGCCCTGGATGCCTGGTCTCGGCGCCCTGTGTTGCACCGGATCAGGACCCGGGGAGCTGGTACAACTTGGCGTCCAGATGCTGGCTGAGCCCGGCCTGGGGATGCTGTCCGTCCCCTGCGGCTATCGGTGGGGAGCTGGGATGTTGGCAGTGGGGATTGGCCCAGGGCGGAGGCGGCGCGTGGCGGCCGGCGGCGGCCCCTGCAGTGCCGGGGGCCCCTAGTCGGCCGGTCCCTTGTCAGGTCCCTGCTGGGGGGTGGGGTGCCCCTGGGCCCGGGCTCCCCTGGTCCGTTGACCAGTCCGTTGACCAGTCCGTTGCCGGCGGGGCCCGTGGGCTCGTCACTGCTGCCCCCCGGGCCCCTGCATAGTGGCCGCTGGATGTTCCCCTGGGGTTCTCCTTTGCTCCTCTCTTGGGGGATGCGGTCGGCCCCGCCCGGGTCCGCCTGGGGCTCTGGCGGTCCTTTGGACATCTTTGCTCTGATCTCCTTCATGTCTGCATCGATTCCTGGGAGACGGATTGATGTCTGCTCACACCAACTGTCGAACACTCTTATGGAGAAACCTTATATGCACCAGCATGCTAACACACACACATAGATGTGGGGTCTCTGGTGTTCAAGGAAATATTCTTGGGCTGAGGTTATCATTACTAGAGCTTGATTAATCGGTACCATGAGTTTTTCTGTGACATTGTTGTTGTATTGTTATATCTATTTTTGTGTGATGTGGTTGTGTAATTCTTAGTTCACAATGTTTGGTTGGTTTTGTCGATGTTCCTTTTTCGTGTTTTGTTTTGTTTTTCCCCCTCTCTCTGCCATCCTGTGGGTATGGAGGCAGACTTCAATGTCTTCCTGTGTTTTCTTTGTTCCCCTTCCTCTCTTGTATTTTCAACTCACCCTCTCTCTTGACTTTTTGTTTCCTACCTCTCTTCTTCATCTTCCTTCTTTCTTCTTCTTCAATTTTCCGTCTCCGTGTCCATAACATCAGGAAATAAAAACCCCAACAATTCATAATAAAGATTTTTCACACATGTATCAAGTGGATTACTATAGCAAAAGCTGTACTGCTCCACTTGTGAAAGTTAATGTGTTGGGCTTCTACTTGGTACTCAGACACCAATTCTGAGCTCCACACTGCCAAACAGGACACGTAAAAAAATAAATTAAAAAAAATATGTATATATATATATATTTTATCTTTTTACGACATCTGAGAGAGCTCTAATTTAAAGTCTCTCTTAAAGGAACAGACACCCATTTAATTTTATGACCCCTGGGCTCTTATTTCACCTTCCAGCACGCTCGTTCATTTCTGTAAAAAGGAGCAATAAGAACAACAAACAACAACTATATATTTTAACATCGAGACGTCGTTCGCTAGACTCAGTTCTATTAACTGAGTCCAGATCTACGTCAGCATAGATTTTTTATTGAGTTTGCATGAAACTCCTCCCACATAGATCTTTGTTTACAGAATAATGGTCACAGCTTCTTCACATAATGGAGCGAATGATGTACTACATTCTTCTTGATTCTTCACTGTTTCTAAGTGTTTCCACATGCACTACAGAATTATACCCTCATACAACATTTACAGAATTTTTATCTCTTCATCTCCCTCTTTTGATCTCTTATAAAATAAGGAAAACGTCAGGCAGCACACATAGAATCATATCAATTTTTGAGTCCTTCTCTGGAACTTTTCGGATCAGCAGTCAAGTCATCTTGTTCTGGCCGCGAATTGTGGTCGTCCAGCTCGCTCTTCTATGACCTAAGGTGAGAGGTTGCCAGCACATCACCTATATGCACCTAAAGTGTATCTTTTCAGTAGCCTTGAGTTTGAAAACTCTCAGGACTCTGCACGCAGACCAGAGGATTGTTCTGTCCCTTTTGGCAGGGGTCTCAGCTTCTTTTCCTTCGAATCCTGCTGCCCCAGCTGGGCAGCTCTGCGCTTCAAGCCGCCCTGCCACCTGATGGTGCAGGTGTGCTGAAGTTGGAAACCTCTTAGCAGAGGGTTCAAGTAGGTTGTGTGGTCTGCTCGTTGCTGTTCTGCACCCGCTCTGGCTTGCTGCTCCTGGATGTCCTCTCAGGTGCGTCCTGGCTCCTTGGTGGGAGTGTATCGGCTCCAGCCTATTTCTTTAGTCTGATGACCTGAGAAAACCTCGTCTGGATGGCTGCTGGTGTCTCACCTGGTCAACAAAGCATAAAAGAACAGCTCGCAACTAATTTGCTTTTTCCTGTTTGCTTTATCCATAAGTGTATCTAATTTGAGATTAATTTCTTATGCATTTGTCCTCTTTTTTTTTAAACAAATCCCTCACTCACCTCATAGTTTTAAGTAGTGCCGCACTGATCGGCCGCACTAACACTATTCAAAGTACTCAAACTATTATCTAGGCTGCTACAAACATTAGGTCTATCTGTAGAAAAAGCTATTACTTTTGCTTCATGTTGAAATCACAGAAATCATCATTGATGCAAAGTGCACTCTAGAAATCCTGTATCAAAAATGAACAACACTGGAACAGCCTAGACCATAAAGAATTTTCTTCAAAATGATAGTAGGGTTTCTAATGTAAATAAAGACTTCCAAACAAACACTAAATGCATAAACATGCCACAAGGTAAGATGAATGGGTTGTGTGCTAAAACAACCAACCACACAAAGGTGCCAAAACAGGATGAAAAACAGGAAACATCTGGTTTTTGGATTGTGCAAGTGTTATGATGAGCATGTGAGACCGCTCAAAAGAAAAATGCTTTGCTGCTCAACCCCCAGAGAAGGATCACAGTCTAATTTTATTCATTTACACTGCTAACAGCCTAAGTTCATTAACTTTATAGTTATATAAGATTTTACCACACCATTTTCTGAGCTGATGAAGCCTAATACTTATAAAAGAAAACTATAATTTCCACCTATTTAACCAAAAAACTGTTGAACCCTAAACAAATGCTGTTTTTTATTTTTTTCTGAAATGCTTTTAAAGCAACAAATTGAAAGGCTTTGTTCGGTAAAAAATAATTGAAATCTAAGTTTCTGTCGTTCCCAAAGATCTCCCTCTTTTTTCTGAAACAGAACTTTAGTACCAGCCATCTGCTTCAGAAACATCCAATTATAAAAGTCTCCTGTCAGACAGGTGAGACTAGATTTGCAGCCTGTTACGGAGATATTTGTTTTAGTTCAATAAGCACCTGTATTTTAGATTAATCTCCATGTATATTTATAGTTGTTAGGCTCAATTCCTGCATCCCAGCTGCTATACCTTTTAGAGCTGCCAGAGAAGAATTAACACAACCACTGAATCTATAATTGAATGTGTCCAATCATAACATGACCTTACCCACCCCGGTGCATGGGAAAAAAGATAATAGAACCTTATTTCCATCACTCCATAATTTGTGTTTAGGGGGCATATCAGAGCCCCAGATGGGATCATGAGGGGCTAAAATACCGCGCCCTCTCCTTCTGCTGTGTCGGATCTCCACTGAAAATACAAGAAAAGAATGCTCTATAAGTCTCAACAGAAGCACATCTACCCTTCCCATTTCGAGGGCAATTGTGTCAGAGCCAAGATCCGCAGATAATCAGCAGGTCGTCCATAGAAAAGTTCCCATCACATTCACGGTCTCAAAGTATGGAGCACATACGGTATATTTTTCCCATGTACCCAGATTGGTATGAAAGTGTGGTCAGATTTTTATCATGTTCAAAAAAAATAAATCTTTGGTCAGGTCTTAAGTGTACTGGTCCTGTTTTAACTATTTAGATTAATCCCATGTCGTCCCAGTGTCCCATTTACCCATACTTTTGTCATGGAAGTATATACATTTTTACCCATATAACTTCCCGTTCGTTCATGTACTTCACGCTCAGAATTTGTCCAAATCCTGGAGAGGAGTGTAACATCTGGAAACAGATCATTAAGATTAGTGAAAGCTTCTACATAAATTATATGGGTAAATGTCCTACAGAATATGGCATTCAAGAAAAAACAAAATAGTTAATAATGCTTCATTTATTTGCTATGTATCTTGGATATTGTCACCATACGCTAGTTTTAAATGGGTTTCTGTGTGTCCTTCTCTGAGTGAACCAATACAATAAATCAGTATTCTCATGTGCTATATGTCGTTCTTCTGTGAGTCCTATGGAATAACACCACCAAAAAGCTGTAAAAATAAAAGTACTAGATAACAGGAAAACCTTCATAGTTACTATCTCTCCCTTCAAGCAGTCTCTATAGAAAAGGGGCTCTCCTGGTTCTCTTCACTGAAGTTGAGACAAGTGAACCCTATTGTATTCACCTCCCTTTGTAATCAGTCTGAAACACCACTTTTCTTAGACTGCTTTCCCTATATCTAGTGATGGTCTCTGCTTTCTACAATGGGTTAGGTGTATCCAACTCAGTCTCTACAGCCGTTGGTGTGGTCAAAAATACCTGGAATGGCTCCTTCCACCTGGGTGATGACCAGTTTCCTCTGGGTGATGACCAGTTTCCTGTTCACAGCTTTAATCTGGACCCAGTCACCTACTTTCAGCTCACTTCTTCCTGTGGAAATATAGGATCATCTGGCATATGATTAGTTTGCATTTATAACTCATTTACTTATCAGTATTTTGATCATTAAAACCACCAGATCTTAATCACATTGTTCTTCAGAAGAGAGTATACCAAACTAAGGAATTCTATATCTACGCCCATAGATTATTTCAAATATAATGAGGCCAATATTCAAATTTGGTATTATATGTATGTATAGTTTACCAAATCAAGACAATGTCCAATTTTGTCCTGTTTCATCGAACGCTTTTTTCAATTTGCAACATCTTTATCATAAAATCATAAATCAGTTTGTAATTGTTCCTCTTATTTTAATATACCAAACTGTAGGAGGGTGTAAGGTCTCCCACAGATTGTTTTAAATTGTGTCAAATCTATTCCATTCCTTGATGTGATATTCATATATAGCTTTATCATATCCAAACAGTATCACCAATTCTGTTTAGTCTTATCCATGGCCTTTCTTAGTCTGCTTTTAGAATCCCATTTTCTCTTAAAAATAATTTATAATCTTTATCCTATTTTATCAATTATTTCATTCACAAAATGTGTTCCGTTACCACTATAGATCATTTGTGGATCTCAAATCTAGGCATTATTTCTCTAAACAACTGTTAAGGCTATGGCCTTTACTGAACGAACTGGATCTCCCAGCATCCTTTCGCTAAACGAACTGCATCTCCCAGCATCCTTTCACTGAATGAACTGCATCTCCCAGCATCCTTTCACTGAACAAACTGTATCTCCCAGTACCCATTGCGCTGCCCTCGACCCATTCTCATTGGTCTGTGGCCAGTGATGACATCACAGAGTTGATAAAAGCAGCGCGAATATTGAAATCTTTGTCTCTTTTGGTTCCCAAGTGGTGCCTGTTAGGAGACGCTTTAATCCACTGCTAGCGTTTTCCCTTTTTCCGTTCAAACCTGCTGGACCAGGAAGAACTTCCCTTTTAAACTTCGAAGTGAATCGGCCGAGCAAACAGACTTTCCTGTACCAGGTAGTCCGCTGGCCATCTGAGCGCTATTGAAATCGGCCCTGAGTCCCTCAGCGCCTAAAGTCGGACGTCCGCTTTTCTGACCTTGGTTTTGCGCAAACCGCTCCTTTAAACTGGACACTTTCTACGTTCTTCGTTGTGGACTGTGGAGAGCTGCCCCCACCAAGTAGGATTAAACTGATTTATAATCTTCTGGGTCTGGGTAGAGGAGAGGTCTTGATGGTTAATATCCGTTTTCTGTTGGTTAAAATAAGTCTGCCAACTTGTTAACCACTGTTATTCTTGTTCGTCTGTCGCTGTACACCAACCCTGAATGTGCATGCTTTTTGTGTTTTATTATTTGACTTTGGTTGCAACCAGAAGCAGTATATTATATTGTATTATTTCCTTGTTTGTTTATTGTCCGCTGCGGTCGGCGCGTGTCTGTTTAGACAGGTCACATGGACTCAGTAGATCCCCTTTCTCTGTCGCCCCTGTTTCCTTTGTCCAAGCCACCATTGCTAATGAAACTAGCCTTTGTTGAATTGCCACGCGGTCTTCCTTTGTCTTTCTTTGTGAACCGATCGCCCCAATTGATAAGGCTTGAGTTATTTATCGCATTGAGGGGGTGAGCTGAACTCCCCCCTCATTCACTCGCTGTCTCCCACACACACACACACAGCCGCACACACACACACACACACGCCCCCTTCCCTCGACGTTAACTTTGTTCTATATTTTTGCATGCGTTAGAATAGATGGAAATTATGAATTAAATGTAATCTGTAAGGTTGACCTATTTCATTAATAAATTCCCTTAAGTAACGAGAAGTTTCCTGTGCTATTTCAGTGTGTGCTGTGAAGTTTGTTTTTACCCCGTGGACGAACTCTACGTTCAGAGAGAATGACAGTCTGGTTTATTAAAATTATCCCATTTATGAGATTGGTGCCCCTATATCTTTATTAAACAGGTTAAACTCGAACGTCATCAATAATTATATTTATATTAAATTATTGATTATAATTATTGATGCTCAGAAAACCAGACAACAACTTTTTATTATTAGTAGTTACAACACAACATTTTTGCAACAGTTAGTGTATCTAAATGTTTCACTGGTAACCTTTCAATCCATTTGGAGAAATGATATTTTCTTACTAAACAGAGCTTCTTCAGTACAGCCTTTGTTTGCTCAAAGTTGTTTCTTAATTTTATATGAGAAACTTTTCTTTTTTCATGTCTGACATACTCCTTGTCCACATACTAATCAGTTTGAGAATTTAATTGTCTGTAATAAATGCTCTAATTAGTTCGCCACTAGAGGTCACAATACCCCTGTTCCTTTTGTTGGCCAAAAACATGTAAGGTTGAATTTGGATCTTCTGTTAGCAATAATATGATTATTTTATCTTTATATGATTACGAACTTCAGTTAAAACTTTAATTTTTCTTTTTGTAAGTAGAAAAATTCTTTGGTAGCTGTCCGGTTTCAAGAGTTTTATGAAAATCTACAATTTGGATTATTAATTTATCCCCAACAGAGAACATGCCCAGCTTCAAGTGAAATAGGAAATCTCTTCCTAACAAACTAAAAAACAATCTGGAGATAATATAATTGCCACTAAAGATTCTTCCTGTAGCTAAATCTATTATTTTTAATTTCATTTTTCTAACAACTCAATCTCATTTTTTTTAGTGGAAAACAAAATTCCTTTAAATTCATAATTTCTTCCCATCGGACTTCAATCACTTCCTCTAATTCTGTCAATGAGATGATCAGCAACTGATATTTCCATAATAAAGTATCACATATCTATTCCTTGCTCTCTGCTCATCTCATAAAGATTGTACAAATTAGCTTATTATTATGATTATAAACTCAGCAAAAAAAGAAACGTCCCTTTTTCAGGACTGTGTATTTCAACAATAAAGTTTTCAAAATCCAAATAACTTTACAGATCTTCATTGTAAAGGGTTTAAACAATGTTTTCCATGCATGTTTAATTATCCATAATCAATTAATTAATATGCACCTGTGGAATGGTCGTTAAGACCTTAACAGCTTACAGAAAGTAGGCATTTAAGGTCACAGTTCCAAAAACGCAGGACACTAAAGAGACTTGTCTACTGACTGTGAAAAACACCCAAAGAAAGATGCCCAGGGTCCCTGCTCATCTGCGTGAACGTGCATTAGGCATGCTGCAGGGAGGCATGAGGACTGCTGATGTGGCTAGGGCAATAAATTGCCATGTCCGCACTGTGAGACGCCTAAGACAGCACTACAGGGACACAGGAAGGACAGCTGATCATCCTTGCAGTGGAAGACCACGTGTAACAACACCTGCACAGGATCGGTACATCCAAATATCACACCTGCATGACAGGTACAGGATGGCCACAACAACTGCCCGAGTCACACCAGGAACACACAATTCCTCCATCAGTGCTCAGACTGTTCGCAATAGGCTGAGAGAGGCTGGAACGAGGGCTTGTAGGCCTGTTGTAAGGCAGGTTCTTACCAGACATCACCAGCAACAACGCCACCTATGGGCACAAACCCACCTTCGCTGGAGACAGGAGTGGTAAAAAGTGCTCTTCAGTGATGAGTCACGGTTTTGTCACACCAGGGGTGATGGACGGATTCGTGTTTATCGTTGAAGGAATGAGCGTTACACCGAGGCCTGTACCCTGGAGTGGGATCGATTTGGAGGTGGGGGGTCCGTCATGGTCTGGGGCGGTATATAACATCACCATCGGACTGAGCTTGTTGTCATTGCAGGCAATCTCAATGCCTTGCGGTACAGGGAGGACATCCTCCTCCCTCATGTGGTACCCTTTATGCATGCTCATCCGGACATGATCCTCCAGCAGGACAATGCCACCAGCCATACTGCTCGTTCTGTGCGTTCAGTGTTCTGCCATGGCCAACGAAGAGCCCGGATCTCAATCCCATTGAGTACGTCTGGGACCTGTTGGATCGCAGGCTGAGGGCTAGGGCCATTCCCCCCAGAAAATGTCCAGGAACTTGCAAGTGCCTTGGTGGAAGAGTGGGGTAACATCTCACAGCAAGAACTGAAAAATCTGGTCCAGTCCATGAGGAGGAGATGCACTGCAGTACTTCAAGCAGCTGGTGGCCACACTAGATACTGACTGGTACTTTTGATTTTGAGGCTCCCTTCATTCAAGGACACATTATTCTTATTATTTCTGTTAGTCACATGTCTGTGAAACATTTTTAGTTCATGTCTTATTGTGTTGACTCTTTTAGTGTTCATACAAATATTTACACACATTAAGTTTACTGAAAGTAAAAACAGTTGAAAGTCAGAGGATGTTTCTTTTTTTTGCTGAGTTTATGTGGAAGCGTCTGTTGCTAGATGTCCAAAACGTGGTCTCATTATTCACTCAGATTGGGGGAGGGCCGGCAACCTCTCCCAATCTCAGGTGTAGGTCCAGACATCTTTCCTGCTTAATCAGACCCTTAATTTTATCCCATTAGCAACAACTCCATTGAGTATAAATATTGAAATGCGCTTATACTCAGTGTGCTACGGTAACTAAAGTTGAATTTTGGAGTGCGTTACTACATTTTACTACGGTAATCCCGAAACGAAAAATTCCTAACTTTTTTTGCAGTCTCTAACACAGTGCATTACAAAATTGTTTCCTTTCAACAGGTATCTTATCTGTCATTAAAATGTTAGAAGCAAGCAATTGAAGCTGCCGCTTGTTACAAAGAGTAAATCCACGTAGCTGTCGCTAACCCACAGGACCTGTAGACCTGTAGACCTGTATTTCAAAATAAAATCACTCTGCTCATAATCCGTCATTGTTAAACCATTTATTTTCTACTATATGAGAGATCTCCCAGACATCCCATGAATATATAAATTATTTGTATTAATATTATAGAGTAACAGTTGCCGCTGTACTTAAGAAATCCCAACCTTTTGTATACAGCGCTGCGCGCAGCTCATAGAGCATAGTCCCCCCCTCCTTATCAGCTAGCGGGGGGAGGTGTGTTCCTTCCCTTTTGCCTTCCTGTCGTTAACCTTTAACAATTTTGAAACACATGATGGATCTGGTTTTAGTGCAGGAATGCTGGGAAAACAATATAAATTCAAACACAAGTCTTTTCTCTCAGGAAGCGCATTTACCGGTGCTGACGCACCCCATCACAGTTGGTTTGTTTATTAACTAACGACCCATTGTTGAAGGAAAGATGGGGGGTCTTGTTTATTATTATTATTTTTGATCGCAACTACCAAGAAGTGCGCGAAATTACTCAGTTAAAGAGGGTATATGCAACTTTTTCCCCAAAATAAACGTAACAATAGCCTTTTTATTTGACCATTTATGACTCAAACATCTCCTGATGAGCATACTGACACCTTGTCAGCTCACAGTGGGTGCACCTATAAGCCTATTTCCAATTTTTTCTATTTTCTGTCGGGTCGGATTTTTCCCACGCTGTCTGCAGATGTGACGTCAAGCGTGTTCATGTGAAATGTTTCAGATCACTCTGGCACTACAGGTAGTCAGCGCTCGCAAGCAGTTAAATGGATTGTGCGAATACACAGAAGAGACCCAGGACAACTTTGACACCAACAGTAACTCCACATAAGACTAAGAAAGTTAAACCCCTGACAAGTCCCCTAAAAGATACAAGATTGAGAGCGACCGGCGCACGAGCGCGCGCTGCGAGAGTGCCGTGCAAGAGCGAGCAGAAAGTAAGAGCAGTTCCGTTTTTGGCCACATGGGGTCAGTCGCGAGTTTACATTTCTGAAAATTGCATATAGCCTCTTTAATCGTCCTTCAAATTCATAATGTTTTATTTATTTCTAAAGAAATGTATTGTCTTTTCTTTTACATGAATTTTTGCATCTCCTTTAAATATTCTTTGCTATTTTTTCCTCATATTTCGATAAGTTACATTTTGCTGTTTTTATTTGTCATTTTTAAATATTTATCATTCCCGTGTTAATGAAGTAAATTTAGCTTTTATTTCTCTTTTATCTGATCTTTTTATCTTATCGCTGTGTTATGTACTCAATTTTCTAACCATGAGACTCCTCTCGGCCTACTTCAGCTGCTTCAAAAACAAAAAATCTCCATTCACACACACACAGTCACACAACCGCTTTATCACACATTAATATCATTATGTATTTTATTATCATGTTTTTTCATTACTAGTATTATTTATATATTATTTATTATTAGGCCTATTTCTAATTGAGATCACAGACCTCTGCGCGCTTTGGAGTCCAACCCCAGTCATATTTTATTTTACCATGGATTTTCATTGTGAGATCCCGGATCATCACGCAAAGATCCCCGATCATTTATCTTTATTAGCAAAATCCCAAACTTGCATTAGGTCCCGGACCTAGTTATTTTTCTTTTCTCTTATTTTTTATTCTTTCACACATCAAATTTTGTACTCACTGGCTGTTGTCCTTGTGAAGGAAGACTCAGTCACCAACTGTTGCTACAGGAGGAACTCCGCGGATCCACGTTGAGCTGGAGGGGTTTGATCGAGCTGGATCTGAACCAGGCCCTGCACGGGCTCTCAGCTGCCCGCGTTCCTCCCGGAGATCCAGTAAGATTTGGGATCCTGCTCGAAGGAACAAGAAATGCCACGGTTGAAATCGCTCTCTGATCTCTGGGTTTTGTATTTAGACATTCTGAGCTGATCCACACTCTGCCTTCTTGGTGTCCAACACGCAAGCTTTCAGTAAGAAGCGTCCTAGCCTACCTATGGCAGGCCACACCCTGAGTTTACCGACCCGGTCGGCATCCATTTACCTCAGTAGAAACAGAAATCAACATTTGCCGGAGAACTACAGACAGAACATAATTTTTGATTAGTCAATTTTGCGCCTCGTGTGGCAGAGCTTACCAAATGACTTCAGACCCGGGTCACTTCCATCCTCCGATCTCCAGTATCTGTCGATCACAACAATTTCAACAAAATTCTATTATTCCAAACTCACGTTTTCCTTTGCTCCTCCAGAAATCACGTCGGGGTCACCATTTTGTTGGAAAGGTGTTTTCACTCTAATTTAAAGCCTCTTTTAAAGGAACAGACAACCATTTAATTATAATACCCCTGGGCTCTCTCGGGCTCTTATTTCACCTTCCAGCGTGCTCGTTCATTTCTGTAAAAAAGAGAAATAAGAACAACAAACAACAACTATATATTTTATATGTCGTTCGCTTATGTCAGCATAGAGTTTTTATTAAAACAAGAGTTTGCACGAAACTCCTCCCACATAGATCTTCGTTCACAGAATAATGGTCACAGCTTCTTCACATAATGGAACAAATGTACTACATTCTTCTTGATTGTTCACTGTTTCTAAGTGTTTCCACATGCACTACAGAATTAAATCCTCATACAACATTTACAGAATTTTTATCTCTTCAACAGGCACTATTGAAGGGTTTAGATTGTGCTTCTAACAGTCTCTGTTTAAGGAGTTTTTTTAGGATTTCTTAATCGCGTCTAGAATAAATGTACCATCACTTAGTGAGGTAGTGTGCAGATAAATAAGCTTATCTAATGAAGTCTTGTGTTAAATGATACCAATGTGTCACTCATCACTTAACCACTTCCCAAGAGAGAAACTGCAAAACCTGAAAGGGTTATTTAATGCACTTAGAATGTATTTACAGTTACTACTGTAGCCTGAAAAGTGTTAATCTGTACGTCTGCAGATTACTATCAAACAAACAAGTTATGGATGTAATTAGTTGTTAGTGCATGCTAGAGGTGAGTTTTGAAACATGCACCTGTTCCGTTAACGCTATTTACTGGTCCCCCTTTTCCACTGGTGTGGAGACAGGCTCCGCCTCCAGGGAGGAGACCTTGAGGTAGAACTTACTCTAGTTAAACAAAAGAGCAGCAGTCATGACTGCTGTGTCATTCAGTTTAGGAAGGGCTTCATCACCTCTGATGAAGCTGCATGTGACTGTCAGCAGGTGTTTGTTGACTCCTGCTGGATTCAGGTGAATCCAAGGAAATATGACCCCCCTTCGCTGAGAGGAATCCCTCCTTAGCTGAGATGGATGGAGCTGGCAGCAGGATAAGCATCCTTGGGTGCAGGTCTCGGTCATGTGAGCCTTTGAAAGCCAGGATGTCACCCGTTGGAAGATGTCACCTGAGGTTTTGGGGCTCTTCTGGTCACATGGAATAAAGTCATGGGTGTGGGTTAAGATGGCCCCCCTTTGGTCTGTTAGGTCAGCCCATGGAGGCGGACCCCGCTCGTAGTGGGCGTAGACCAACAGACCTGTCTTCAGCCTAAGATCAGGAAGCTTGTAGCTCATGGTAGTGATGTGCGATACCACGGATTTCCTATCCGATCCGATACCAAGTAAAATGAAGGCGAGTATCGGCGATTCCGATCCGATACCGATACTTTGCTCAAGGCAAGGCAAGGCAAGGCAATTTTATTTGTATAGCACACTTTCAACAGCAGGGCAATTCAAGGTGCTTTACATGATTTGGTGATTTAAAAGAAACACATAAAAGAAACACACATTACACATGATACACAATAAAGCAAGATAAAAATAAAAAAAAGCAAGAGAGCATGAACACATTTCATACATATAACATCAAGCATTTACTCAAAGGCAATTCTAAACAGATGGGTTTTTAGTCTCGATTTAAAGCAGTTCAGAGTTTCAGCAGCTCTACACTCGTCAGGAAGTCTGTTCCAGATAAGGGGAGCATAGAAACTGAAAGCTGCTTCTCCATGTTTAGTTCTGAGTCTAGGGATGTTTAGTAGGCTAGAGTTGGAGGACCTGAGTGGTCTTGGTGGTTGGTACCATGACAACAGGTCTTCAACATATTTTGGTGCTAAGCCATGTAATGATTTATAAACTAGTAAAAGTATTTTAAAGTCTATTCTCTGAGCTACAGGGAGCCAGTGTAAGGACTTTAGAACGGGGGTGATGTGCTCTACTTTCCTGGTTCTAGTGAGGAGGCGAGCGGCAGCGTTCTGGATCAGCTGCAGCTGTCTGATTGACTTTTTAGGCAGACCTGTCAAGATGCTGTTGCAGTAATCAATCCGACTAAAGATAAACGCATGGATGAGTTTTTCTAGGTCGTGTTGCAAAATCAGTCCTTTAATCCTAGAGATGTTCTTCAGGTGATAGAACGCTGACCTTGTTATTGCCTTTATGTGACCCTGGAGGTTCAGGTCTGAGTCCATTACTACACCTAGGTTACGAACCTGATCAGTAGTTTCTAGCTGTATTAATTGAAGCTGTGTGCTGACTCTTGATCGTTCCTTGATCGTGCTCAAATATTACTGTTTGGGAAATTAAAGTAACAAGTAGTGTACTTAAAAGTGTCACTTCATACTGAATGCAAGACATATAACTGGTTCTTCTTGTTTATTGATGAAGAATTATCATACAAGAAAAGAGCCAACTTACATATTTATTGACAGCATCTGAGCATGTGTGTCTTAAAACGCCTACCTGAACATCTCAACATAAAACAATAAACATTTAGAGGGCATTATTCAGATAAACTAGGGTAATTGTGGTTACTTTACTCTGTATTTCTATTTCCAATAAACTACATATTTGCTCCAAATGACTGAAATATCAATATTTTTATAAGAACATCGATTCTAGAACATACAAAGCTGGTATTGGAGGTATCGATATTTTAGTATCAATCCGCACATCACTAATGGGAGTCCCCCTGGGTTCAATGTGCCGGATGGAGCAGGCTGTTGAGCGGATGATAGAGAGGCGGACTGGTTTGGTCGGATAGCTGTAACTGGAAGACCACTGATGACTGGAAGGAGGAAGACTTCTGGTCTGACGAGTAGGAGCTCTGGGCATTGGATTACCGATGACTGAGCGATGTGAAGGTGAGTGGAAGGGTCTTTTAAGCTGAGGGGAGAGTGGAGTAATTGTCAGGAAGCTCATCAGACGCGGCTGGTCTGAGTTGGAGCTGATGACTTCCTGACAGGTCTTCCCTTCTCCGTTTGTATTTTTAAAAGCATTTTCGCTTTTGAGGAAGTGGTGGAGTTTTCGGGTGAACATTTTTAAAGGCGCTTGTGTTGTTAGCAGTGTGTTGCGCCCGTCTCTGCGCAAACGTGACAGCAGGACCGGTCTGCAGAGGGCCGGCTGTGGAAGGTCCACCCCTATGGAAGCGTATGTGTAACATAAATCAAATTAAAATGGATTAGCAGAAATGCTTTTTCATTTTCAAAATCTAGCTGCTATTTTTGACTCATAAATACAATTAAAAAGAAATAATCCAAACTGCTTTTTCATTTTACAATTCAACAGTGCTCATTCTGTAACTTAATTAAAATTAAATAGAAAAGGGCTTTTAAGATTTAATTTTCAAATTGCACGCCAGCAAAATAGTTACAAATTTCAATTTGAAATGACAACGTTGAAAATGAAAATGCATTTAGCAGAAATGCATTTTCATTTTCAGAATACAAATGCCCTTTTTGACTCATAAATAAAATTAAAAATAAATTATCCAAACTGCTTTTTCATTTTGCAATTCAGCGTAGCTTGTTCCGTGACCTAATTAAAACGATAAAGAAAATGTATTGCTTTTTCCTTTTCTTCATCTTCTTCAGTCCCCGGCCTGACCGTGCTTAGTATTCAAAACGTTAGGGGGCGTTTGTGTATAGTTGATGCTGGTGAACGAGAGGAAAAGTAACAAGAAGACAAGTGGAAAAGTATGAGAGTGTGAGGATACACATATATAAAGGCTGTGTGGTCCAAATTCAGGGGCTGCATCCTTCTAAGGACCCGTCCTCCCCGGTCTAAGAAGGACGTCGGGTCATTCGTAGACCAGGTGGACCACTGCATGTTAGACCACCTTCAAGTGAGGCGACACTTGGAAATATGCCGTCAAGCCAGCCGTTTATAGTAATATTATATTTCAGATTTTCTTTTTTAATAAATTCACAAAAAATTCTACACTTCTGTTTTTCTTCTGTCAAGATGGGGTGTGGAGTGTACATTAATGAGAAATAAAATTATCTTTTTTGATTTTAGCAAATGGCTGCAATGAAACAGAGTGACAAATTTAAAGGGGTCTGAACACTTTATATAACTAATTATTACATAAAATGTTTCTAATATTCAGTTGATTTAAAAACAAAATTGTGTGCCAAATTTAATTGAATATATAGTTTTTTTCTTACTATGTGATGTCTTGCTAATCGGCACTTTCTGAATAAATAAAAATGAATAGATTTTTTTTAAACAACCAGTGCAACAATTAATTAACATTTTTATGTTTTTAACACCATTGCGGATCATAACAGCATGCGCTCTTCTCTGCATCTGCCTCAGTGCTGGTGACATTGTGGCACCCAGGTGATGAGCTTTAAGATGATGTAGCAGAGGATGAGGCTGGTTTGGTGAACTCAGTGGTGCTCTCTGGTGGGACAAACTGTCTTCTGAACACGTCTTAGTGATGTGGCAGCAGTCGATTAAGCCAGCCCTGGACGACGCAGCGCGAAGAACAGTGCAAAGAAGCTACCCGAACCTTCTCTCCAGACTAACCTAAATGATGTTCCCCATGTCAACCAAAAAATACCACACAGACGTCTCAGCTGGAGCACTCCATCCTCATCTCTGAGCTTTATTCAGCCTGTTTATTCTAATAAAGCTTAAAGAACGGTCCAGGAAGAGCTCATTCAGGTTAATCCTGCATGAGTAACTATAAATAACTACATAATAATTTATCCTAATGTCAATTTTTGTTATTTCATTTTCAATAGTCATTTTAAATTGTTCAAAGTAAGCTCAATGTTCATACCTTTAAAAATTCAATGCAACTGTTAATAAAATGACTTAATTATATTTCAGATTTGTTTTATCAATTTATTTATAACAACCATGGAACAACTAAATAACCAAAGTGACAAAAACATAAAGTGACAAACAGAAAACAGTGATCCATCCGGTCCTTCCTCTCCTCTCCTCTCCTCTCCTCTCCTCTCCTCTCCTCTCCTCTCCTCTCCTCTCCTCTCCTCTCCTCTCCTCTCCTCTCCTCTCCTCTCCTCTCCTCTCCTCTCCTCTCCTCTCCTCTCCTCTTCTCTCCTCTCCTCTCCTCTCCTCTCCTCTCCTCCGTCTCCCTTTGATTTCTCATGTCCTAAAAAATAAATCAATACACAGTTTACAAAAAGAGCAACACAAAAACTTTTAGGAAATCTCAATTTATTGACATGATCAGTCATGAGTTATGTATTGATGCACTGCTGCACATGCACATACAGTACTTTTTCATTACAAAAGTATAATAATCCAATTTGTTTTTGGCCAACAATGGGTGACATTCCCCTCCAGATTTACCATAATTGTATTCATAAAATAGATAGAAAATAAGTGCAGATGAGGAACATGGCAACTGTGTTAATTTGTGAATTCAAAACTATAGTTTTTACAGCAGAACACAAGAGATCACATACTAAGAATACAGGTTATGAGGTTTTTGAGCCTTAATAAGACTCCTCTAAGCATTAGGTGTGTAACTGGATTTATTCTTCTACCTCCATGCCACCGTGGCCCAATTTTGCGCCGGTAAAGAGGTAATAATTTCCCCCAGTTTCTATGCTCCCCTTATCTGGAACAGACTTCCTGACGAGTGTAGAGCTGCTGAAACTCTAAACTGCTTTAAATCGAGACTAAAAACCCATTTGTTTAGAATTGCCTTCGATTAAATGATTGATGTCATATGTATGAAATGTGTTCATGCTCTCTTGCTTTATTGATTTTTCTATTACTTTATTGTGTATCATGTGTAATGTGTGTTTCTTTTACTTTTAATTTCCATTGTTTTTTTTGTTTTTTAAATCACCAAATCATGTAAAGCACCTTGAATTACCCTGCTGTTGAAAGTGGGCTATACAAAAAAAATTGCCTTGCCTTCCCTTGCCTAAAAGGAGTTGTTTTTTTTCCTTTCTTTGCAAAACCCAAAATATGCTGTACATAAGCGGGGCAATACACGGAGAACTATTAGACCAACATAGGAGCTCGTTTAGTTCATGGGCGATAGTTTACAAAATAATATTAAAATACATGTCTATACTAACAACAAAAGCCAAACAACACAACCGCGTTAAGTTATACATTTTTGTACCGCCAGATTTTAATAAACTTACATTTAAAACTTTACTCTTCGCTTGCTCCGTCTCCAGCTTCATCCGCCATTGTTGCTGGAACAGAAATCTTCTCGCAATGCCCTGACGTCATTCTCCTGCGCCGTGTGGGATTGCCAATTCGATTTGAATTATGTTACACCTTTCGCGGGGGTAGGGATGAAAACGAAAAAGCAATAAATTTTCTTTATCGTTTTAATTAGGTCACGGAACGAGCTACGCTGAATTGCAAAATGAAAAAGCAGTTTGGATAATTTATTTTTAATTTTATTTATGAGTCAAAAAGGGCATTTGTATTCTGAAAATGAAAATGCATTTGCTTTTTATTTTCCTCTCCAACGTCGCTACATACTTGCTCAGTATGAGGGATTGCTGAAGGATTGGTGTGGTTGGAAAATCTGCATCAACGGGGCCCAACCTCACGCCAATGACTGACGCAATCTGCTGAGATTCCTTAAATAGGAAACTTTTTAACTGATTGGAATGTTTGTATAAATGTATTGAAATGACTTCTTGTTAAGTGCCTTGAGATGACATCTGTTGTGAATCGGCGCTATATAAATAAAACTGAATTGAACTTTGACATTTCAAATTGAATTTTGTAACTATTTTGCTGGGGTGCAATTTGAAAATTAAATCTTAAAAGCACTTTTCTATTTAATTTTAATTAAGTTACTGAATGAGCACTGTTGAATTGTAAAGTGAAAAAAGCAGTTTGGATTATTTATTTTAATTTTATGTATGAGTCAAAAAGGGCATTTGTATTCAGAATATGAGAAAGCATTAATGCCAATGCATTTTATTTTTCAACTTTGACATTTAAAATTGAATTGTGTTACTATTTTGCTGGGATGCAATTTGAGAATTAAATCTTAAATGTCCTTTTCTATTTAATTTTAATTAAGTTACAGAATGAGCAATGTTGAATTGTAAAATGAAAAAGCAGTTTGGATTATTTATTTTAATTTTATTTATGAGTCAAAAATAGCAGCTAGATTTTGAAAAGGAAAAAGCATTTCTGCTAATCCATTTTAATTTGATTTATGTTACACATACGCTTCCATACACCCCGACAACTTTGCTGACTGTAGTATTTCCTATGTTATTATTGCCACATTATTATCACATCCAGTGTTGATGTGCGTCCTGTATCGGTTCAAAATGACTAAGTAATGACTGTAGTAATAAGCTCCCTGATGAAAAAGGAAGGGAAACTTTTTTTTAATTGAATTTTTTATTGACCCCTTTTTTTCTATTACACCACACCTCTTAGATGAAAGTAAAGTTTCCAGTTCATTTGGAAATCAAGCTTGTGAAGAAGACCTGAATCCACATTGCTTGATGTCCAGTGTGAAGTTTCCACAGTCAGTGACGATCTGGGGTGCCATGTCATCTGCTGGTTCTGGTCCACTGGGTATTCTGAAATCCACAGTCCACACACACCATCTGGCAGGACATTTTAGAGTACTTCATGCTTCCTTCTGCTGACAAGCTTTATGGAGATGCTGATTTCATTTTACAACAGGACCTGGTACCGGCCCACACTGCTAAAGATACCAACACCTGCTTTATAACCATGGTGTTATTGAGTTTGATTGGCCAGCAAACTGGGCTGACCTGAACCCCATAGAGAATCTATTGAATATAGAAAAGAGGAAGATGAGAGTCACCAGACCCAACAATATAGATGACCTGAAGGTCACTACCAAAGCAACATGGGCTTCCAGAACACCTCAGCAGAACCCCAGGCTGACTGCTTTTATGCCACTTTGCATTGATGCAGTAATTCATTCAAAAGCACCCCTAACCAAGTATTAATAGCACAGACGTTAACATATTTTTAGAAGCCTGACATTTCTATTTCAAATATCCTTTTTTATTGATCTGATGTAACATTCTAGTTTTCTGAGGCTCTGGATTTGGGGTTTTCATTCTCTGTAATTATAGAAAAAAGGAAATGAATGTGTGAAAAATCTAAGCTACAAATAACCTTCTTCACAATGTTCCACTTTTTGAAGCTGTCCTTGTATACTTACATAGAAGCATAAAATCAATATATTGTTATTATATTACATTATTATCAATAATATATCAAATCAGTTATTACCTGATATTCGGACTAGCCAGAACTGGGCTAGATTATTCTACAATGATTGCAGATTTTCATTATTTTTGAATCATTTACTCTGTTTATAAAATCTCAGCTAAGTCAGAGGCCTTCCATCTCTCTTGCCTTCTTTCTCCTGCCTTGCCTCAAGCAGACCAGTTTAATAATCAGTATCTCAATGTGTTGCTCACGAGGACAGCTTGGAGCGGGAGATGAAAAGACACTTTAGAGATTCATCTGAATGCAGATGGTGGTCCAGTGTGTTATAGTAATGAAAGAGTTAAACCAAGAGGAGGAGCTCTAGATTTCAATTCAATTCAATTCAATTCAGTTTATTCATATAGCGCCAATTCACAACAGATGTCATCTCAAGGCACTTAACAAGAAGTCATTTCAATACATTTATACAAACATTCCAATCAGTTAAAAAGTTTCCTATTTAAGGAATCCCAGCAGATTGCGTCAGTCATTGGCGTGAGGTTGGGCCCCGTTGAAGCAGACTTTCCAACCACAGCAATCCTTCAGCAATCCCTCATACTGAGCAAGCATGTAGCGACGGGGGAGAGGAAAAACTCCCCTTTAACAGGAAGAAACCTCCAACAGAACCAGGCTCAGTAGGAGCGGCCATCTGCCACGACCGTCTGGGGGTTTGAGAAGACAGAGCAGAGACACAGAAGGAACAGAAGATCTGATATAAGAGAACTTTCTATGTTACAGAAAGTAAAAAGTTGATAACAGGACACAGTGGATGTTCAGTTACTGGGAGCATCATCCCAGTCAATGCCCCCCGTCCAACAGGGTATTGCAGCCAAGCAGGATACCAGACCAGGTATATCTTCTATGGAGAGAAAAACACTGAGAGAAAACAAAGTTAACAGTCGAAATAACAGAATGTACTGTAATACAACTGGAGAGTCGTAGGAGAAAAGGAAGTAGCAGAGTGAAGAAAATTGGTAAGTCTGTCCTCCAGCAGTCTAAGCCTATAGCAGCACAACTACAGAGATAGCTCAGGATGACCTAAGCCACTCTAACTATAAGCTTTATCAAAAAGGAAAGTTTTAAGCCTGGCCTTAAAAGTAAACAGAGTGTCTGCCTCACGGACTAAAGCTGGGAGCTGGTTCCACAGGAGAGGAGCCTGATAACTAAAAGATCTGCCTCCCATTCTACTTTTAGAAATCCTAGGAATTACAAGTAAACCTGCAGTCTGAGAGCGAAGGGCTCTGTTAGGAACATAAGGAACAATTAGATCTCTGATGTATGATGGAGCTTGATTATTAAGGGCTTTGTATGTAAGAAGAAGGATCTTAAATTCTATTCTGGATTTAACAGGGAGCCAATGAAGGGAAGCTAAAACAGGAGAAATGTGATCTCTCTTTTTAATATTCATCAGAACTCTTGCTGCCGCATTTTGGATCAACTGAAGGCTTTTAATGGCATTTTGTGGACTACCTGATAGTAAAGAATTACAGTAGTCCAGCCTTGAGGTAACAAATGCATGGACTAGTTTCTCAGCATCACTCCTGGACAGGATGTTTCTAATTTTAGCAATATTCCGGAGGTGAAAGAAAGAAATCCTAGAAACCTGTTTAATATGGGATTTAAATGTCAAGTCTCGGTCAAAAATAACGCAGAGGTTCTTTACGTTATTACTGGGGGCCAATTTAATGCCATCCAGATGAAGTGATTGATTAATCAGTTTCTGTTTAAGAACTTCTGGTCCAAAGACAGCAACTTCTGTTTTGTCAGAATTTAAAACCAAAAAGTTTAGGGTCATCCATGTTTTTATGTCTTCCAGACATGCCTGTAATCTACCTAACTCACAATCTACCTAATTTCCCGCTCTGACCTTACCTATGGTCACAGGATTCTGAGATTGCTTATTTTCTTTTGTCTCACCATTTTCCTATGCATGAAGGGTTCCCTTAGCACCTTTTCAAATTACCCTCATAGGAGGTGTTAAGGTGGAACACTAAAAAGGTAGATTGGGCCATGAAACTGGAAGGAATCAATGCTACCAATCGTTTTACATTTAGCTGTTGGTTGCCACTCTTTCAGCAACTTATTGTTCATGCACAGCTGGTAAATGAATGTCATGCTCTGTTGGAACCCAAGTGGAGGTACACATAAACCTTTTACTAAACTTTCCATCACATATGTTTGTGTTTACCAAGGGGACCAGAACAAAACGCTGCCTAAGGTATAAAGATAGGTAAGAAATGACAGCTCTTTGTCACCAATATTTGGCGTAGCAATATTTATTTTAACATTGTGATTTAACATCTTTTTAAAACCAAAAATGGGAAATAAGTGCTTTGTTATTGGTGAGAGAGCCAAAAGTAGGCAAAAAAACCTACAAACTCAAAGAGGTTTCAAGAGGAATGCGAAGTCTACAAAAATGAGGAAAGATCAAGAAAACTGATTAAACCACTTAACTAAACCTGAGGTATCACTACTTGGGTTTTTTGCCCGACCTAGTCAGGGAAAGTCTGTAGTCTGCAAGTGTGAGTGGGGAACCGACCAAACCCAATCCTACTTCACTCGCAAACAAACCAGTTGGAATTTTTGAGGAGGATCTGGATGTAGTTGGGTATTGCAAAGTGATCACCAACAAGACTGGTGATCAGTTGAATGATTAAAATTGTAGTCTGGATTTATATTTATCTCTTTTTACTCTTTCAACAAGTAAGATCAGCTTGAACAATTATTTGTATTGATCACATAGCATGTAAAGAGTCCACCTGTGTGTAATTTAATCTAAGTATAAATCCAGCTGTTGTATGAATGTCTCGAAGGTTTGTTAGAGAACATCCATCCATCCTTCCATCCATTATCTGTGCCCATCCATCCTATGCAGGGTTGCATGGGGAGCTGGTGCCAATCTCCAGCAGTCACGGAGTGAAAGGTGGGGTACACCCAGACACCCAAATGTGCAGCCCCTCATTAGAGAACATAATTTTTATTAAAAATAAAATCATTGGCATCCGCCCAAACATGATTCCTACTCTCTCAGTAAGTGGGGGAGCATCGGAGGGAACTGTATAACCTCATTTGTGTTTGGACTGTTTTGATCCAGTCGAGCTTTCGGAATTATTAAAAAATATTAGCCTCATCTAAACTTTCAGCTTGCATGTTGGACTCAATCCCAATGAAGTTATTTAAGGAAGTGTTCCCTTTGGTTGGAGATCAAAAAATAGAGATCAAGAAATGATTTTAGAAATGATTAATCTATCTAACGACCTATTTGAAGAGTTTCAGTCAGGTTTTAGAGCTCATCATAGCACTGAAACAGCACTGGTGAAGGTTACTAATGATATTCTCATGGCCTCAGATAATGGACTTGTGTCTGTTCTGGTCTTGTTAGATCTCAGTGCTGCTTTAAGACAGTTGATTATAATATTCTCTTAGAAAGGCTTGAACATGTTGCAGGGATCAAAGGAACAGCACTAGGCTGGTTTAAATCATATTTGTCTGATAGATTCCAGTTTGTTCATCTAAATGATAAATCTTCTTCACTCTCAAGGGTTACTTGTGGAGTACCACAAGGGTCTGTGCTTGGAACAATTCTTTTTACTGTATATATATATATATACATATATATATATATATATATATATATATATATATATATATATATATATATATATATATATATATAAAAATATAAATATAATCATTCAACTGATATATATATATATATATATATATATATATATATATATATATATATGTATATACAGCTAGATAAGATAGATAGATAGATAGATAGATAGATAGATAGATAGATAGATAGATAGATAGATAGATAGATAGATAGATAGATAGATAGATAGTGTTGGAAAGGTGTTTTCACTCTAATTTAAAACCTATCTTAAAGGAACAGACACACGTTTAATTTGTGACCCTGGGCTCTCTGAGTTCTCATTTCACCTTCCCGCGTGCTCGTTCATTTCTGTAAAAAGGAGCAATAAGAACAACAAACAACAATTATATATTTTAACAGCGAGACATCGTTCACTGGACTCAGTTCTAGCAACTGAGCACAGCTTTATATCAGCATAAGGTTTTTATTGAAACAAGAGTTAAAAGGAAACTCCTCCCACATAGATCTTCGTTCACAGAATGGTCACAGCTTCTTCACACAAGGCACACAGGATGTACCACATTCTTCTTGATTGTTCACTGTTTCTAAGTGTTGCCACATACACTACAGAATTAAACCCCCATACAACATTAACAGAATTTTTTATCTCTTCAATAGATAGATAGATAGATAGATAGATAGATAGATAGATAGATAGATAGATAGATAGATAGATAGATAGATAGATAGATAGATAGATAGATAGATAGATAGATAGATAGATAGATAGATAGATAGATAGATAGATAGATAGATAGAATGTGCTTCCAACTGGTAAAATCATTAGACAGCAAGGAATAAACTTCTACAGTAATGCCAATGATAAGATTTTTCCATAAATCCTGATGAATCTAATCAGTTAGGTAGATTACAAGCGTGTCTTGAAGAGATAAAAACCTGGATGACTCTCAACTTTCTGCTTTTAAATTCTAACAAGAAGTCAATTATTACATCTGGATAGTATTACATTGATCTCTAGTAATAACTTAAAGATCCTTGGTGTTAGTTTTGACCAAGACATGGCATTTAAATCCCATATTAAACAGGTTTCTAGGACTTCCTTCTTTCACCTCTGGAATATTGCTAAAATTAGAAACATCCTGTCCAGGAGTAATGCTGAGAAACTAGTCAATCAATTTTTTACCAGGCTGGACTACTTTATTTCTTTACTATCAGGTAGTCCTCAAAATGCCATTAAAAGCCATCAGTTGATCTGAAATGCGGCAGCAAGAGTTCTGATGAATATTAAAAAGAGAGATCACATTTTTCCTGTTTTAGCCTCCCTTCATTGGCTCCCTGTTAAATCTAGAATAGAATTTAAGATCCCCCTTCTTACATATAAAGCCCTTAATAATCAACCTCCATCATACATCAGAGATCTAATTGTTTCATGGGTTCCTAACAGAGCACTTCACTCTCAGACTGCAGGTTTACTTGTGGTTCCTAGGATTTCTAAAAGTAGAATGGGAGGCAGATCTTTTAGTTATCAGGCTCCTCTCCTGTGGAACCAGCTCCCAGCTTTAGTCCGTGAGGCAGACACTCTGTTTACTTTTAAGGCCAGGCTTAAAACTTTCCTTTTTGATAAAAGCTTATAGTGAGAGTGGCTAAGGTCATCCTGAGCTATCTCTGTAGTTATGCTGCTATATGCTTATACTGCTGGAGGACAGACTGACCGATTTTCATTCACTCTGCTACTTTTCTCTTCTACTACTCACCAGTTGCATTATTTGCTTTTATTTCGACTGTTAATTTTATTTTCCCTCAGTGTTTTTCTCTCCATAGAAGCCACACCTGGTCTAGTATCCTGCTTAGCTACAAGGCCTTGTTGGACGGGGGCATCGACTGGACTGATGATCCTAGTAACTGAACATTCCCCGTGTCCTGTTATCAACTTTTTACTTTCTTTAATATAGAAAGTACTCTTATATCAGATCTTTCTGTATTTCTGTCTCTGCTCTGTCTTCTCAAACCCCCAGATGGTCGTTTTCACTTCTTGTAAAGTGCCTTGAGATAACATCTGTTGTGTTATCAGCACTATAAATAAACTAAATTGAATTGAATTAATACAGATAATGAGTTCAAACAGGTCCCATTAATACAGGTAACAAGTGGAGGATAGAAGAGCTTCTTAAAAAAAAACAGTTCTGTGAGAGCCATAATTCTTTCGTTTGTAAGTGCTAAATACTTTTTTCTGCTCCGTTATAAAAATAAATTCAGAAATTTTCATAATGCAATTTCCTGGATTTTTTTCTTTTTTACATTCTGTCGCTCACATCTTTTTAAGTTGCACTACTTGCACAATTGGTAGGTTTTTTGCCCAATTGTATGTATTAATGCTTTTAAGTTCACACACACTCTTAATCCAATACAAAGCACTGTGTTATTGCATATTTAATTTGATTTCAACTTAACCTCTTCTCATTCTTTTATTCTTCAAATTCTGTCTCTGTAGGGTTTAGTATGTCAGTTAATGTATACAATAACTGCAGATAATGTACTGGACTGAGTTTGGAAAAGCCTTTTTTAAGATGACTATTTATCCCTTAAATGAACCAATTCTTCTTGACAATCAATTTAGTTTGCCCAGAAGGGTCAACAAAATGCAAAAGTGACGATGCAGCAACAAAAACCTCAACACAACAGTAAAAAGCCACAATGAAATTTATGCTAAAATGGAAGTCATGATAAACTTGCTTACAATGTTTCCGTTTTAGCATAATGTCTGTTGTGGTTTTTGCATTTTGTTGATCCTTCCACGCCACAATCAGAGTATCAACCCAGAAATCCTTTTTTTCCCACAACATGAAACTGGTAATTATCCTCTGTGTTAGACTTTCTTCTGTATGTGCAGCGACTGGAACGCCAGCTATTGTTGCAGCTATTGTTGCAGCTATTTATAGTGTATAATCAGAAGCGACCAACTGTTGTGTTGATTTGTATTCTGTTCAGCATCTGACAAAACAGCAGCAGCATCGATTTGTTTTGTACTGCTTCTACATGTGTATCTTCCTGTTTTAAGAAGATCCTCTGAGCTCTGTTCTCTCAGTGTAACATGGATTAAGCTTTAGCAAAGATATATCATGTCATACATCACACTGCCTAGAACTCCTCTGTAGATTTTTCAGTGATTTGGTTTTATTTCAATCTTATGCCATAACACTGATTACTAATCAGCAGATTTCTACTTCTCCCTCCTCAATACAATTTTTAAATGTTAAAATCACGAAAAATACCTGGAAACGAATTTCTGGGTTTCCAGGGTAATTAGTGTGGAGAAATATAAATACAGAACAAATCTTGGTTTTTATAAAAAAAAACATTCCCTATTCCACTGACTGATGTAAATTTCTATTCAGTTTTTCAATTCAGTTTATTTATATAGCGCCAATTCACAACAGATGTCATCTCAAGGCACTTAACAAGAAGTCATTTCAATACAATTATACAAACATTCCAATCAGTTAAAAAGTTTCCTATTTAAGGAATCCCAGCAGATTGCGTCAGTCATTGGCGTGAGGTTGGGCAGATTTCCAACCACAGCAATCCTTCAGCAATCCCTCATACTGAGCAAGCATGTAGCGACAGTGGAGAGGAAAAACTCCCCTTTAACAGGAAGAAACCTCCAACAGAACCAGGCTCAGTAGGAGCGGCCATCTGCCACGACCGTCTGGGGGTTTGAGAAGACAGAGCAGAACACAGAAGGAACAGAAGATTACACTATCTAATGCCAAACGCAATGAGGACGTAACGCTGTGAACCAGACCATCAATTTCTGAAGGGTTAGAGATAGAATTGCTGCCATCCACTGTGTTACTCTGAGACACTGAGGAAAGTAAGAATGGTACAGATTCTTTAAAAATTGTTACAGCATTGTCTGATAAAGTTCTACTATAATGAAATTTTCTTTCAGATTTAAGATGGTCAGTTAAAGTAAATTCAAAAGTTATCAAGAAGTGGTCAGACAGGACCGGGTTATGTGGGTGGACTGTTATTTCCTCACACTCAATACCGTATGTCAGTACAAGGTCCAAAGTGTGTTTACCTGAGTGGGTCGATCCCTGTACTTTTTGAGTAAAGCCAATTGAGTCTAAAATAGCATTAAAGGCTGCATTTAGGCTATCACTTTCAGTATCCACATGAATATTGAAGTCCCCCACTATAATAACCCTATCAGTATTTAATACTATATCAGATAAGAAATGTGAGATCAACACTAATTTTAGTGACCTCCGATTGGCGTAACCGGGTGTCATTACCGCCAGCGTGAATAACAATCTTACTGTATTTACGCTTATCTTTAGCCAGCAGTTTCAGGTTGGATTTGATGTCGCCCGTTCTGGCCCCTGGCAAACATTTGACTATGGTCAATGGTGTCTCTAATGCCACGTTTCTGACTATGGAGCTGCCAATTACCAGGGCCGGCTTCTCAGCGGGTGTGTCGCTGAGCGGGGAAAATCTGTTAGAAACGCGGACCGGTTGGTGGTGGCCCGGGGGCTGGGTCCTAGAACTATGCTTCCTACGTACAGTCACCCAGCCGCCTAGAGGTCCCGGCTGCGCGGGCTCTACCGGAGGACAGCTAGGGGGTTCTATCCTTGTTGGCTCCACGCTGGCTAATGGGCTTCGGCTATCTGCTGGTTTTTCAACAGCGCGGAGCCGTGCTTCTAATTCTGATACCCTCGCCTCCAAAGCTACAAAAATATTACATTTATTACAGTTACCATTATCACTAAAGGAGGCAGGGAAGTAACTAAACATCTGACAGAGAGAGCAAGAGAGAAGAGAAGAGTTAGAGACAGGAGAAAGAAGAGTAGCCATAGCCGCAATGAAGCTAAGCTAACTGAGCTAGCGAGACCTTCCACCCAAAGAAAAACTGTGTGAAACACAAGGAGTTCCCAAAACGTAAAGTACACCACCACAAAATGTGTGTTTTAGTGTGATTGTGTGTTAAAATAACTTAGAAAAGCCTCAGCACAGAGAAAATAAGATCAATTCAAGAGCGTTTGAACACCAAAACAGCTCCACGGACCACAGCAGTGACAACAGGAAATGACGCAATACGGCTTACCCCGTGCTATGTGTGTGTTTGATTTTTTTTATTATGGGAAAGCACAGGAACATACCATCTTAAATGCTGCTGCACACCTGATTCAGAACTAGAGCTCATTGGTGAGTTGCAAGTGTACAGAAGCCCTGAAGGGCAAAAGGTAACTTTTTTTTTTGAAAGACCCCTTTTCAAGACCCCTGACCAACTATTTCTTTCTCTTGACTTTAAAAGTCATGTACACGTAAAAAAAGAAAATCTAGGTTAACATATTTTGAAGTCTTTTTTTATCTCTTAGGCCTTAAAAGTCAGGTGTCAAAATGTTTTTTTTTCTTTATGTTGTCTGTTTTTTTTTTTCTCTCTCTCTCTCTCTATTTCTCTTCTCCTTAAGCTATAAGGCCAAATAATAAATACATTTTCTGTCCATAAGAATTCACAGAAAAAGTTCACAAAGTACAATGGTGTTGTTTTCTGCAGCTAATTTTCCTGGATTACTATTTCCCCACTCTTATTTTGAGGTGGAGTCCCTACTAACAGGAAGTAGCATGTCTATTTCATTAGCTTGACTCCTGTTAAGTGTTGTTCTGAAAGTTTTTAGTATATCAACATCTACTACCTAAGTATTTTTATGAAACTAAGATATTTTGCTAAAAGAATGTGTTAGCTTTATATATTAAACAAATAGGATATTCTGGCGGTTTTAGAAAAGTTATTGTTTTTTTCGTATAAATTGTTGCAATGCTAGGCATAACTGCTAAACTGCCACTTCAATCCCGTCACTTGAAAAATTTTAAAATCAATTCAACATCATAACAAACCTTCATGGTTTCCGGAAAACCTTTTCGGTATGCGCGTGACACGTTCTCTTGGTGCAGTCTTTAAAGCATTATTGGTCATCATATACTTCTTCCTAGCCCCACCAAAGCACAAAGGTCTATACGCTGCCCAAGGAGAACGCCGTAAAAGGGGAGCGCTACATTGGACGTGTCAGACCTCGTCCAGAAAAAAACTTTGCTTGAGCTTTGAGTCGTAGGGAATCACTCGGCAGCCTAGAACTGTGGTCCCCAACCCTGGTCGTCAGGGCCCACTGTCCTACGTCTTTTAGAAGTTTCCCCCACTCCAACACAACTGACAGCATTACTTCCTTTAGCATGCCTCCAATTGCTGCAGAAGCCTGTTAATCACCCATTCAATTAAGACATGTGGGCAGCAGCAGGGGAACAGCGAAAACATGCAGCATAGTGGGCCCTGAAGGTCAGGGAAGGGGACCTCTGGCCTAGAAGACTGCCAGCCGTGACTGTACCTCGAGCTAAGGGTTAAAGCGTAGGGCTTCTTTCAGCTTTAAATCCATTCACGCAATGCATCACGCTGAAAGAGGCACAGTGGGAAGTTCCAGATCAGGCTGACGAAGGAGAGGCATTGTCGAAAAAGGTTGTGATTTCAATGGCGAGCTGCTCCCTGATGGTCTAGTGGTCAGGATTCAGCGCTTTCACCGCTGCGGCCCGGGTTCGATTCCCGGTCAGGGAAAGCTGAGCTGAATCTTCTCCTGCTGTATGGCTGCGCTACGTCACGTGGTGCTTGGAGATATGTGGCTGTGTCAAAGGCGTACTTACCCTTTAAGGCGGTCCATATTTAGATTTGCTCAGCGAAAAGTATATTTGTGCATGTCTAGCAAAGTAAAGAGGAGCCAGATTTGGAATTGCTCTGAGAAGAATTCCCCTCATCGAATGACTCACGGGCATCTTTCCCACATTACTAAAATCGCAACATGTACACAACACTCCATCACACATAATCCACACCTTTCGTGCACCACGATATATTTTCCAGCATTTCACATCTTTATACGTCTGAGGTGTTCTTGTGTTATACGCGACATTTTTGTTTCACAAGGCCTCTCAGCCCTAATGGTAACAGCAGACATTATGACTTCCTTTCTTTTCCTTTCAGACACACCTTGAAAAAGAAACATGGTTTACTACAATCTCGAAATCTTAATTCATTCGGGAGGTCCATGTTTTGATTTGCCCAGCGAAAAGTGTAATTTTCCATGTCTAGCAAAATAAAGAAGAGCCATATTTGGAGTTGGTCAAAAAGAAATGTCCCCATATTAAATAACTCATGGACCTCTTTACCGCGTGGACTAAAGTCACAACTTGTACACAACACTCGATCACACATGCTCCACACCATTCGTGGACTAATATATATTTTCTAGGATTTCACACGTTTCTATGTCTAAAGTGTTGTTGTGTTACATGCGACCACTTTGTTTCACAAGACCTCTAGACCCTAATGGTAAAAGCAGCCAGGTTTTAGTTCCTTTCTTTTCCTTTCGGACACACCTTAAAAATACACACGGTTACTATGGCATTGAAATCTTAATGCAATTGCGTGTCTCTTGACCAGCGCTAGGTTTCCACTATTCACAAGACGTGGAAATCCTGGCGAGAGCCGCAGAGAATTCCTTCTCTGTCTTCTACAGAACTTTGTGTGTTGATGTCTGGTGAAATTTAAACGCAGTGTAACAGACAAAGCGTTAACGGCCTTCACAGTGTTTTGCTGTCCACCGGGGTTAGCCAAACAGAACTGAAACCGTGCATTGGTCATAAATCCAATCCGGTTCCACTGCTTGGAGGCATTCATAGCAGTATCCCACCAACGGCCGAATAATAAGCCGTGCCATGAAAGAATGATAAGTCCCCTCCGATCTCAGTCCAAAGAAACATTGTTACTATTCAGCGTTTACGAACTTGTTGCTAGAATGACCAAAGCACACATGTCGCCACTGAGCTAAAGTAACTTTATTCAAGGCAAATGATATGAGGCACCTGCGACGGACTGGCGACCTTGTCCAGGGTTTATCCCGCCTCTCGCCAGATGACTGCTGAAGATGGGCACCAGCCCCCAAAAACCCTGCAAAAAGGATAAATGGTATAGATATTGGATGGATGGTATGAGGCACGTGTAATACCGAAGGAAACTGTGCTCGGGGTTTTCACGAAGGGAAGTTGTCGAAGGCCAAGGAGACAGCAGTCCACGGCTTGAGCTCTGACTTAGTAACAAAGTTCAAAGCTTGTGTCTGCTTTAAGACAAATTGTAAGGGGCCCACGTAAAGGGCCACAGCATCAGGTTCTAGGTGGATTTGAGGGTATTCATATGACTGTGACACGTTCCCTGATGGTCTAGTGGTCAGGATTCGGCGCTCTCACCGCCACGGCCTGGGTTCGATTCCCGGTCAGGGAAAACCTTTTCGGTATGCGCGTGACACGTTCTCTTGGTGCAGTCTTTAAAGCATTATTGGTCACCATATACTTCTTCCTAGCCCCACCAAAGCACAAAGGTCTATACGCTGCCCAAGGAGAACGCCGTAAAAGGGGAGCGATACATTGGACGTGTCAGACCTCGTCCAGAAACAAACTTTGCTTGAGCTTTGAGTCGTAGGGAATCACTCGGCAGCCTAGAACTGTGGTCCCCAACCCTGGTCGTCAGGGCCCACTGTCCTACGTCTTTTAGAAGTTTCCCCCACTCCAACACAACTGACAGCATTACTTCCTTTAGCATGCCTCCAATTGCTGCAGAAGCCTGTTAATCACCCATTCAATTAAGACATGTGGGCAGCAGCAGGGGAACAGCGAAAACATGCAGCATAGTGGGCCCTGAAGGTCAGGGAAGGGGACCTCTGGCCTAGAAGACTGCCAGCCGTGACTGTACCTCGAGCTAAGGGTTAAAGCGTAGGGCTTCTTTCAGCTTTAAATCCATTCACGCAATGCATCACGCTGAAAGAGGCACAGTGGGAAGTTCCAGATCAGGCTGACGAAGGAGAGGCATTGTCGAAAAAGGTTGCGATTTCAATGGCGAGCTGCTCCCTGATGGTCTAGTGGTCAGGATTCAGCGCTTTCACCGCTGCGGCCCGTGTTCGATTCCCGGTCAGGGAAAGCTGAGCTGAATCTTCTCCTGCTGTATGGCTGTGCTACGTCACGTGGTGCTCGGAGATATGTGGCTGTGTCAAAGGCGTACTTACCCTTTAAGGCGGTCCATATTTAGATTTGCTCAGCGAAAAGTATATTTGTGCATGTCTAGCAAAGTAAAGAGGAGCCAGATTTGGAATTGCTCTGAGAAGAATTCCCCTCATCGAATGACTCACGGGCATCTTTCCCACATTACTAAAATCGCAACATGTACACAACACTCCATCACACATAATCCACACCTTTCGTGGACCACGATATATTTTCCAGCATTTCACACCTTTATACGTCTGAGGTGTTTTTGTGTTATACGCGACATTTTTGTTTCACAAGGCCTCTCAGCCCTAATGGTAACAGCAGACAATATGACTTCCTTTCTTTTCCTTTCAGACACACCTTGAAAAAGAAACATGGTTTACTACAATATCGAAATCTTAATTCATTCGGGAGGTCCATGTTTTGATTTGCCCAGCGAAAAGTGTAATTTTCCATGTCTAGCAAAATAAAGAAGAGCCATATTTGGAGTTGGTCAAAAAGAAATGTCCCCATATTAAATAACTCATGGACCTCTTTACCGCGTGGACTAAAGTCACAACTTGTACACAACACTCGATCACACATGCTCCACACCATTCGTGGACTAATATATATTTTCTAGGATTTCACACGTTTCTATGTCTAAAGTGTTGTTGTGTTACATGCGACCACTTTGTTTCACAAGACCTCTAGACCCTAATGGTAAAAGCAGCCAGGTTTTAGTTCCTTTCTTTTCCTTTCGGACACACCTTAAAAATACACACGGTTACTATGGCATTGAAATCTTAATGCAATTGCGTGTCTCTTGACCAGCGCTTGGTTTCCACTATTCACAAGACGTGGAAATCCTGGCGAGAGCCGCAGAGAATTCCTTCTCTGTCTTCTACAGAACTTTGTGTGTTGATGTCTGGTGAAATTTAAACGCAGTGTAACAGACAAAGCGTTAACGGCCTTCACAGTGTTTTGCTGTCCACCGGGGTTAGCCAAACAGAACTGAAACCGTGCATTGGTCATAAATCCAATCCGGTTCCACTGCTTGGAGGCATTCATAGCAGTATCCCACCAACGGCCGAATAATAAGCCGTGCCATGAAAGAATGATAAGTCCCCTCCGATCTCAGTCCAAAGAAACATTATTACTATTCAGCGTTTACGAACTTGTTGCTAGAATGACCAAAGCACACATGTCGCCACTGAGCTAAAGTAACTTTATTCAAGGCAAATGATATGAGGCACCTGCGACGGACTGGCGACCTTGTCCAGGGTTTATCCCGCCTCTCGCCAGATGACTGCTGAAGATGGGCACCAGCCCCCAACAACCCTGCAAAAAGGATATATGGTATAGATAATGGATGGATGGTATGAGGCACGTGTAATACCGAAGGAAACTGTGCTCGGGGTTTTCACGAAGGGAAGTTGTCGAAGGCCAAGGAGACAGCAGTCCACGGCTTGAGCTCTGACTTAGTAACAAAGTTCAAAGCTTGTGTCTGCTTTAAGACAAATTGTAAGGGGCCCACGTAAAGGGCCACAGCATCAGGTTCTAGGTGGAGTTGAGGGTATTCATATGACTGTGACACGTTCCCTGATGGTCTAGTGGTCAGGATTCGGCGCTCTCACCGCCGTGGCCCGGGTTCGATTCCCGGTCAGGGAAAACCTTTTCGGTATGCGCGTGACACGTTCTCTTGGTGCAGTCTTTAAAGCATTATTGGTCATCATATACTTCTTCCTAGCCCCACCAAAGCACAAAGGTCTATACGCTGCCCAAGGAGAACGCCGTCAAAGGCGAGCGCTACATTGGACGTGTCAGACCTCGTCCAGAAAAAAACTTTGCTTGAGCTTTGAGTCGTAGGGAATCACTCGGCAGCCTAGAACTGTGGTCCCCAACCCTGGTCGTCAGGGCCCACTGTCCTACGTCTTTTAGAAGTTTCCCCCACTCCAACACAACTGACAGCATTACTTCCTTTAGCATGCCTCCAATTGCTGCAGAAGCCTGTTAATCACCCATTCAATTAAGACATGTGGGCAGCAGCAGGGGAACAGCGAAAACATGCAGCATAGTGGGCCCTGAAGGTCAGGGAAGGGGACCTCTGGCCTAGAAGACTGCCAGCCGTGACTGTACCTCGAGCTAAGGGTTAAAGCGTAGGGCTTCTTTCAGCTTTAAATCCATTCACGCAATGCATCACGCTGAAAGAGGCACAGTGGGAAGTTCCAGATCAGGCTGACGAAGGAGAGGCATTGTCGAAAAAGGTTGCGATTTCAATGGCGAGCTGCTCCCTGATGGTCTAGTGGTCAGGATTCAGCGCTTTCACCGCTGCGGCCCGGGTTCGATTCCCGGTCAGGGAAAGCTGAGCTGAATCTTCTCCTGCTGTATGGCTGTGCTACGTCACGTGGTGCTCGGAGATATGTGGCTGTGTCAAAGGCGTACTTACCCTTTAAGGCGGTCCATATTTAGATTTGCTCAGCGAAAAGTATATTTGTGCATGTCTAGCAAAGTAAAGAGGAGCCAGATTTGGAATTGCTCTGAGAAGAATTCCCCTCATCGAATGACTCACGGGCATCTTTCCCACATTACTAAAATCGCAACATGTACACAACACTCCATCACACATAATCCACACCTTTCGTGGACCACGATATATTTTCCAGCATTTCACACCTTTATACGTCTGAGGTGTTTTTGTGTTATACGCGACATTTTTGTTTCACAAGGCCTCTCAGCCCTAATGGTAACAGCAGACAATATGACTTCCTTTCTTTTCCTTTCAGACACACCTTGAAAAAGAAACATGGTTTACTACAATATCGAAATCTTAATTCATTCGGGAGGTCCATGTTTTGATTTGCCCAGCGAAAAGTGTAATTTTCCATGTCTAGCAAAATAAAGAAGAGCCATATTTGGAGTTGGTCAAAAAGAAATGTCCCCATATTAAATAACTCATGGACCTCTTTACCGCGTGGACTAAAGTCACAACTTGTACACAACACTCGATCACACATGCTCCACACCATTCGTGGACTAATATATATTTTCTAGGATTTCACACGTTTCTATGTCTAAAGTGTTGTTGTGTTACATGCGACCACTTTGTTTCACAAGACCTCTAGACCCTAATGGTAAAAGCAGCCAGGTTTTAGTTCCTTTCTTTTCCTTTCGGACACACCTTAAAAATACACACGGTTACTATGGCATTGAAATCTTAATGCAATTGCGTGTCTCTTGACCAGCGCTAGGTTTCCACTATTCACAAGACGTGGAAATCCTGGCGAGAGCCGCAGAGAATTCCTTCTCTGTCTTCTACAGAACTTTGTGTGTTGATGTCTGGTGAAATTTAAACGCAGTGTAACAGACAAAGCGTTAACGGCCTTCACAGTGTTTTGCTGTCCACCGGGGTTAGCCAAACAGAACTGAAACCGTGCATTGGTCATAAATCCAATCCGGTTCCACTGCTTGGAGGCATTCATAGCAGTATCCCACCAACGGCCGAATAATAAGCCGTGCCATGAAAGAATGATAAGTCCCCTCCGATCTCAGTCCAAAGAAACATTATTACTATTCAGCGTTTACGAACTTGTTGCTAGAATGACCAAAGCACACATGTCGCCACTGAGCTAAAGTAACTTTATTCAAGGCAAATGATATGAGGCACCTGCGACGGACTGGCGACCTTGTCCAGGGTTTATCCCGCCTCTCGCCAGATGACTGCTGAAGATGGGCACCAGCCCCCAACAACCCTGCAAAAAGGATATATGGTATAGATAATGGATGGATGGTATGAGGCACGTGTAATACCGAAGGAAACTGTGCTCGGGGTTTTCACGAAGGGAAGTTGTCGAAGGCCAAGGAGACAGCAGTCCACGGCTTGAGCTCTGACTTAGTAACAAAGTTCAAAGCTTGTGTCTGCTTTAAGACAAATTGTAAGGGGCCCACGTAAAGGGCCACAGCATCAGGTTCTAGGTGGAGTTGAGGGTATTCATATGACTGTGACACGTTCCCTGATGGTCTAGTGGTCAGGATTCGGCGCTCTCACCGCCGTGGCCCGGGTTCGATTCCCGGTCAGGGAAAACCTTTTCGGTATGCGCGTGACACGTTCTCTTGGTGCAGTCTTTAAAGCATTATTGGTCATCATATACTTCTTCCTAGCCCCACCAAAGCACAAAGGTCTATACGCTGCCCAAGGAGAACGCCGTCAAAGGCGAGCGCTACATTGGACGTGTCAGACCTCGTCCAGAAAAAAACTTTGCTTGAGCTTTGAGTCGTAGGGAATCACTCGGCAGCCTAGAACTGTGGTCCCCAACCCTGGTCGTCAGGGCCCACTGTCCTACGTCTTTTAGAAGTTTCCCCCACTCCAACACAACTGACAGCATTACTTCCTTTAGCATGCCTCCAATTGCTGCAGAAGCCTGTTAATCACCCATTCAATTAAGACATGTGGGCAGCAGCAGGGGAACAGCGAAAACATGCAGCATAGTGGGCCCTGAAGGTCAGGGAAGGGGACCTCTGGCCTAGAAGACTGCCAGCCGTGACTGTACCTCGAGCTAAGGGTTAAAGCGTAGGGCTTCTTTCAGCTTTAAATCCATTCACGCAATGCATCACGCTGAAAGAGGCACAGTGGGAAGTTCCAGATCAGGCTGACGAAGGAGAGGCATTGTCGAAAAAGGTTGTGATTTCAATGGCGAGCTGCTCCCTGATGGTCTAGTGGTCAGGATTCAGCGCTTTCACCGCTGCGGCCCGGGTTCGATTCCTGGTCAGGGAAAGCTGAGCTGAATCTTCTCCTGCTGTATGGCTGCGCTACGTCACGTGGTGCTCGGAGATATGTGGCTGTGTCAAAGGCGTACTTACCCTTTAAGGCGGTCCATATTTAGATTTGCTCAGCGAAAAGTATATTTGTGCATGTCTAGCAAAGTAAAGAGGAGCCAGATTTGGAATTGCTCTGAGAAGAATTCCCCTCATCGAATGACTCACGGGCATCTTTCCCACATTACTAAAATCGCAACATGTACACAACACTCCATCACACATAATCCACACCTTTCGTGCACCACGATATATTTTCCAGCATTTCACACCTTTATACGTCTGAGGTGTTTTTGTGTTATACGCGACATTTTTGTTTCACAAGGCCTCTCAGCCCTAATGGTAACAGCAGACATTATGACTTCCTTTCTTTTCCTTTCAGACACACCTTGAAAAAGAAACATGGTTTACTACAATATCGAAATCTTAATTCATTCGGGAGGTCCATGTTTTGATTTGCCCAGCGAAAAGTGTAATTTTCCATGTCTAGCAAAATAAAGAAGAGCCATATTTGGAGTTGGTCAACATGAAATGTCCCCATATTAAATAATTCATGGACCTCTTTACCGCGTGGACTAAAGTCACAACTTGTACACAACACTCGATCACACATGCTCCACACCATTCGTGGACTAATATATATTTTCTAGGATTTCACACGTTTCTATGTCTAAAGTGTTGTTGTGTTACATGCGACCACTTTGTTTCACAAGACCTCTAGACCCTAATGGTAAAAGCAGCCAGGTTTTAGTTCCTTTCTTTTCCTTTCGGACACACCTTAAAAATACACACGGTTACTATGGCATTGAAATCTTAATGCAATTGCGTGTCTCTTGACCAGCGCTAGGTTTCCACTATTCACAAGACGTGGAAATCCTGGCGAGAGCCGCAGAGAATTCCTTCTCTGTCTTCTACAGAACTTTGTGTGTTGATGTCTGGTGAAATTTAAACGCAGTGTAACAGACAAAGCGTTAACAGCCTTCACAGTGTTTTGCTGTCCACCGGGGTTAGCCAAACAGAACTGAAACCGTGCATTGGTCATAAATCCAATCCGGTTCCACTGCTTGGAGGCATTCATAGCAGTATCCCACCAACGGCCGAATAATAAGCCGTGCCATGAAAGAATGATAAGTCCCCTCCGATCTCAGTCCAAAGAAACATTGTTACTATTCAGCGTTTACGAACTTGTTGCTAGAATGACCAAAGCACACATGTCGCCACTGAGCTAAAGTAACTTTATTCAAGGCAAATGATATGAGGCACCTGCGACGGACTGGCGACCTTGTCCAGGGTTTATCCCGCCTCTCGCCAGATGACTGCTGAAGATGGGCACCAGCCCCCAACAACCCTGCAAAAAGGATATATGGTATAGATATTGGATGGATGGTATGAGGCACGTGTAATACCGAAGGAAACTGTGCTCGGGGTTTTCACGAAGGGAAGTTGTCGAAGGCCAAGGAGACAGCAGTCCACGGCTTGAGCCCTGACTTAGTAACAAAGTTCAAAGCTTGTGTCTGCTTTAAGACAAATTGTAAGGGGCCCACGTAAAGGGCCACAGCATCAGATTCTAGGTGGAGCTGAGGGTATTCATATGACTGTGACACGTTCCCTGATGGTCTAGTGGTCAGGATTCGGCGCTCTCACCGCCGCGGCCCGGGTTCGATTCCTGGTCAGGGAAAACCTTTTCGGTATGCGCGTGACACGTTCTCTTGGTGCAGTCTTTAAAGCATTATTGGTCATCATATACTTCTTCCTAGCCCCACCAAAGCACAAAGGTCTATACGCTGCCCAAGGAGAACGTCGTAAAAGGGGAGCGCTACATTGGACGTGTCAGACCTCGTCCAGAAACAAACTTTGCTTGAGCTTTGAGTCGTAGGGAATCACTCGGCAGCCTAGAACTGTGGTCCCCAACCCTGGTCGTCAGGGCCCACTGTCCTACGTCTTTTAGAAGTTTCCCCCACTCCAACACAACTGACAGCATTACTTCCTTTAGCATGCCTCCAATTGCTGCAGAAGCCTGTTAATCACCCATTCAATTAAGACATGTGGGAAGCAGCAGGGGAACAGCGAAAACATGCAGCATAGTGGGCCCTGAAGGTCAGGGAAGGGGACCTCTGGCCTAGAAGACTGCCAGCCGTGACTGTACCTCGAGCTAAGGGTTAAAGCGTAGGGCTTCTTTCAGCTTTAAATCCATTCACGCAATGCATCACGCTGAAAGAGGCACAGTGGGAAGTTCCAGATCAGGCTGACGAAGGAGAGGCATTGTCGAAAAAGGTTGTGATTTCAATGGCGAGCTGCTCCCTGATGGTCTAGTGGTCAGGATTCAGCACTTTCACCGCTGCGGCCCGGGTTCGATTCCTGGTCAGGGAAAGCTGAGCTGAATCTTCTCCTGCTGTATGGCTGCGCTACGTCACGTGGTGCTCGGAGATATGTGGCTGTGTCAAAGGCGTACTTACCCTTTAAGGCGGTCCATATTTAGATTTGCTCAGCGAAAAGTATATTTGTGCATGTCTAGCAAAGTAAAGAGGAGCCAGATTTGGAATTGCTCTGAGAAGAATTCCCCTCATCGAATGACTCACGGGCATCTTTCCCACATTACTAAAATCGCAACATATACACAACACTCCATCACACATAATCCACACCTTTCGTGGACCACGATATATTTTCCAGCATTTCACACCTTTATACCTCTGAGGTGTTTTTGTGTTATACGCGACATTTTTGTTTCACAAGGCCTCTCAGCCCTAATGGTCACAGCAGACAATATGACTTCCTTTCTTTTCCTTTCAGACACACCTTGAAAAAGAAACATGGTTTACTACAATATCGAAATCTTAATTCATTCGGGAGGTCCATGTTTTGATTTGCCCAGCGAAAAGTGTAATTTTCCATGTCTAGCAAAATAAAGAAGAGCCATATTTGGAGTTGGTCAAAAAGAAATGTCCCCATATTAAATAACTCATGGACCTCTTTACCGCGTGGACTAAAGTCACAACTTGTACACAACACTCGATCACACATGCTCCACACCATTCGTGGACTAATATATATTTTCTAGGATTTCACACGTTTCTATGTCTAAAGTGTTGTTGTGTTACATGCGACCACTTTGTTTCACAAGACCTCTAGACCCTAATGGTAAAAGCAGCCAGGTTTTAGTTCCTTTCTTTTCCTTTCGGACACACCTTAAAAATACACACGGTTACTATGGCATTGAAATCTTAATGCAATTGCGTGTCTCTTGACCAGCGCTAGGTTTCCACTATTCACAAGACGTGGAAATCCTGGCGAGAGCCGCAGAGAATTCCTTCTCTGTCTTCTACAGAACTTTGTGTGTTGATGTCTGGTGAAATTTAAACGCAGTGTAACAGACAAAGCGTTAACGGCCTTCACAGTGTTTTGCTGTCCACCGGGGTTAGCCAAACAGAACTGAAACCGTGCATTGGTCATAAATCCAATCCGGTTCCACTGCTTGGAGGCATTCATAGCAGTATCCCACCAACGGCCGAATAATAAGCCGTGCCATGAAAGAATGATAAGTCCCCTCCGATCTCAGTCCAAAGAAACATTATTACTATTCAGCGTTTACGAACTTGTTGCTAGAATGACCAAAGCACACATGTCGCCACTGAGCTAAAGTAACTTTATTCAAGGCAAATGATATGAGGCACCTGCGACGGACTGGCGACCTTGTCCAGGGTTTATCCCGCCTCTCGCCAGATGACTGCTGAAGATGGGCACCAGCCCCCAACAACCCTGCAAAAAGGATATATGGTATAGATAATGGATGGATGGTATGAGGCACGTGTAATACCGAAGGAAACTGTGCTCGGGGTTTTCACGAAGGGAAGTTGTCGAAGGCCAAGGAGACAGCAGTCCACGGCTTGAGCTCTGACTTAGTAACAAAGTTCAAAGCTTGTGTCTGCTTTAAGACAAATTGTAAGGGGCCCACGTAAAGGGCCACAGCATCAGGTTCTAGGTGGAGCTGAGGGTATTCATATGACTGTGACACGTTCCCTGATGGTCTAGTGGTCAGGATTCGGCGCTCTCACCGCCGCGGCCCGGGTTCGATTCCCGGTCAGGGAAAACCTTTTCGGTATGCGCGTGACACGTTCTCTTGGTGCAGTCTTTAAAGCATTATTGGTCATCATATACTTCTTCCTAGCCCCACCAAAGCACAAAGGTCTATACGCTGCCCAAGGAGAACGTCGTAAAAGGGGAGCGCTACATTGGACGTGTCAGACCTCGTCCAGAAACAAACTTTGCTTGAGCTTTGAGTCGTAGGGAATCACTCGGCAGCCTAGAACTGTGGTCCCCAACCCTGGTCGTCAGGGCCCACTGTCCTACGTCTTTTAGAAGTTTCCCCCACTCCAACACAACTGACAGCATTACTTCCTTTAGCATGCCTCCAATTGCTGCAGAAGCCTGTTAATCACCCATTCAATTAAGACATGTGGGCAGCAGCAGGGGAACAGCGAAAACATGCAGCATAGTGGGCCCTGAAGGTCAGGGAAGGGGACCTCTGGCCTAGAAGACTGCCAGCCGTGACTGTACCTCGAGCTAAGGGTTAAAGCGTAGGGCTTCTTTCAGCTTTAAATCCATTCACGCAATGCATCACGCTGAAAGAGGCACAGTGGGAAGTTCCAGATCAGGCTGACGAAGGAGAGGCATTGTCGAAAAAGGTTGCGATTTCAATGGCGAGCTGCTCCCTGATGGTCTAGTGGTCAGGATTCAGCACTTTCACCGCTGCGGCCCGGGTTCGATTCCCGGTCAGGGAAAGCTGAGCTGAATCTTCTCCTGCTGTATGGCTGCGCTACGTCACGTGGTGCTCGGAGATATGTGGCTGTGTCAAAGGCGTACTTACCCTTTAAGGCGGTCCATATTTAGATTTGCTCAGCGAAAAGTATTTTTTTTGCATGTCTAGCAAAGTAAAGAGGAGCCAGATTTGGAATTGCTCTGAGAAGAATTCCCCTCATCGAATGACTCACGGGCATCTTTCCCACATTACTAAAATCGCAACATATACACAACACTCCATCACACATAATCCACACCTTTCGTGGACCACGATATATTTTCCAGCATTTCACACCTTTATACCTCTGAGGTGTTTTTGTGTTATACGTGACATTTTTGTTTCACAAGGCCTCTCAGCCCTAATGGTAACAGCAGACAATATGACTTCCTTTCTTTTCCTTTCAGACACACCTTGAAAAAGAAACATGGTTTACTACAATATCGAAATCTTAATTCATTCGGGAGGTCCATGTTTTGATTTGCCCAGCGAAAAGTGTAATTTTCCATGTCTAGCAAAATAAAGAAGAGCCATATTTGGAGTTGGTCAAAAAGAAATGTCCCCATATTAAATAACTCATGGACCTCTTTACCGCGTGGACTAAAGTCACAACTTGTACACAACACTCGATCACACATGCTCCACACCATTCGTGGACTAATATATATTTTCTAGGATTTCACACGTTTCTATGTCTAAAGTGTTGTTGTGTTACATGCGACCACTTTGTTTCACAAGACCTCTAGACCCTAATGGTAAAAGCAGCCAGGTTTTAGTTCCTTTCTTTTCCTTTCGGACACACCTTAAAAATACACACGGTTACTATGGCATTGAAATCTTAATGCAATTGCGTGTCTCTTGACCAGCGCTAGGTTTCCACTATTCACAAGACGTGGAAATCCTGGCGAGAGCCGCAGAGAATTCCTTCTCTGTCTTCTACAGAACTTTGTGTGTTGATGTCTGGTGAAATTTAAACGCAGTGTAACAGACAAAGCGTTAACGGCCTTCACAGTGTTTTGCTGTCCACCGGGGTTAGCCAAACAGAACTGAAACCGTGCATTGGTCATAAATCCAATCCGGTTCCACTGCTTGGAGGCATTCATAGCAGTATCCCACCAACGGCCGAATAATAAGCCGTGCCATGAAAGAATGATAAGTCCCCTCCGATCTCAGTCCAAAGAAACATTGTTACTATTCAGCGTTTACGAACTTGTTGCTAGAATGACCAAAGCACACATGTCGCCACTGAGCTAAAGTAACTTTATTCAAGGCAAATGATATGAGGCACCTGCGACGGACTGGCGACCTTGTCCAGGGTTTATCCCGCCTCTCGCCAGATGACTGCTGAAGATGGGCACCAGCCCCCAACAACCCTGCAAAAAGGATATATGGTATAGATAATGGATGGATGGTATGAGGCACGTGTAATACCGAAGGAAACTGTGCTCGGGGTTTTCACGAAGGGAAGTTGTCGAAGGCCAAGGAGACAGCAGTCCACGGCTTGAGCTCTGACTTAGTAACAAAGTTCAAAGCTTGTGTCTGCTTTTAGACAAATTGTAAGGGGCCCACGTAAAGGGCCACAGCATCAGGTTCTAGGTGGAGCTGAGGGTATTCATATGACTGTGACACGTTCCCTGATGGTCTAGTGGTCAGGATTTGGCGCTCTCACCGCCGCGGCCCGGGTTCGATTCCCGGTCAGGGAAAACCTTTTCGGTATGCGCGTGACACGTTCTCTTGGTGCAGTCTTTAAAGCATTATTGGTCATCATATACTTCTTCCTAGCCCCACCAAAGCACAAAGGTCTATACGCTGCCCAAGGAGAACGCCGTAAAAGGGGAGCGCTACATTGGACGTGTCAGACCTCGTCCAGAAACAAACTTTGCTTGAGCTTTGAGTCGTAGGGAATCACTCGGCAGCCTAGAACTGTGGTCCCCAACCCTGGTCGTCAGGGCCCACTGTCCTACGTCTTTTAGAAGTTTCCCCCACTCCAACACAACTGACAGCATAACCTCCTTTAGCATGCCTCCAATTGCTGCAGAAGCCTGTTAATCACCCATTCAATTAAGACATGTGGGCAGCAGCAGGGGAACAGCGAAAACATGCAGCATAGTGGGCCCTGAAGGTCAGGGAAGGGGACCTCTGGCCTAGAAGACTGCCAGCCGTGACTGTACCTCGAGCTAAGGGTTAAAGCGTAGGGCTTCTTTCAGCTTTAAATCCATTCACGCATGCATCACGCTGAAAGAGGCACAGTGGGAAGTTCCAGATCAGGCTGACGAAGGAGAGGCATTGTCGAAAAAGGTTGCGATTTCAATGGCGAGCTGCTCCCTGATGGTCTAGTGGTCAGGATTCAGCGCTTTCACCGCTGCAGCCCGGGTTCGATTCCCGGTCAGGGAAAGCTGAGCTGAATCTTCTCCTGCTGTATGGCTGCGCTACGTCACGTGGTGCTCGGAGATATGTGGCTGTGTCAAAGGCGTACTTACCCTTTAAGGCGGTCCATATTTAGATTTGCTCAGCGAAAAGTATATTTGTGCATGTCTAGCAAAGTAAAGAGGAGCCAGATTTGGAATTGCTCTGAGAAGAATTCCCCTCATCGAATGACTCACGGGCATCTTTCCCACATTACTAAAATCGCAACATGTACACAACCCTCCATCACACATAATCCACACCTTTCGTGGACCACGATATATTTTCCAGCATTTCACACCTTTATACGTCTGAGGTGTTTTTGTGTCATACGCGACATTTTTGTTTCACAAGGCCTCTCAGCCCTAATGGTAACAGCAGACATTATGACTTCCTTTCTTTTCCTTTCAGACACACCTTGAAAAAGAAACATGGTTTACTACAATATCGAAATCTTAATTCATTCGGGAGGTCCATGTTTTGATTTGCCCAGCGAAAAGTGTAATTTTCCATGTCTAGCAAAATAAAGAAGAGCCATATTTGGAGTTGGTCAAAAAGAAATGTCCCCATATTAAATAACTCATGGACCTCTTTACCGCGTGGACTAAAGTCACAACTTGTACACAACACTCGATCACACATGCTCCACACCATTCGTGGACTAATATATATTTTCTAGGATTTCACACGTTTCTATGTCTAAAGTGTTGTTGTGTTACATGCGACCACTTTGTTTCACAAGACCTCTAGACCCTAATGGTAAAAGCAGCCAGGTTTTAGTTCCTTTCTTTTCCTTTCGGACACACCTTAAAAATACACACGGTTACTATGGCATTGAAATCTTAATGCAATTGCGTGTCTCTTGACCAGCGCTAGGTTTCCACTATTCACAAGACGTGGAAATCCTGGCGAGAGCCGCAGAGAATTCCTTCTCTGTCTTCTACAGAACTTTGTGTGTTGATGTCTGGTGAAATTTAAACGCAGTGTAACAGACAAAGCGTTAACGGCCTTCACAGTGTTTTGCTGTCCACCGGGGTTAGCCAAACAGAACTGAAACCGTGCATTGGTCATAAATCCAATCCGGTTCCACTGCTTGGAGGCATTCATAGCAGTATCCCACCAACGGCCGAATAATAAGCCGTGCCATGAAAGAATGATAAGTCCCCTCCGATCTCAGTCCAAAGAAACATTGTTACTATTCAGCGTTTACGAACTTGTTGCTAGAATGACCAAAGCACACATGTCGCCACTGAGCTAAAGTAACTTTATTCAAGGCAAATGATATGAGGCACCTGCGACGGACTGGCGACCTTGTCCAGGGTTTATCCCGCCTCTCGCCAGATGACTGCTGAAGATGGGCACCAGCCCCCAACAACCCTGCAAAAAGGATATATGGTATAGATAATGGATGGATGGTATGAGGCACGTGTAATACCGAAGGAAACTGTGCTCGGGGTTTTCACGAAGGGAAGTTGTCGAAGGCCAAGGAGACAGCAGTCCACGGCTTGAGCTCTGACTTAGTAACAAAGTTCAAAGCTTGTGTCTGCTTTTAGACAAATTGTAAGGGGCCCACGTAAAGGGCCACAGCATCAGGTTCTAGGTGGAGCTGAGGGTATTCATATGACTGTGACACGTTCCCTGATGGTCTAGTGGTCAGGATTTGGCGCTCTCACCGCCGCGTCCCGGGTTCGATTCCCGGTCAGGGAAAACCTTTTCGGTATGCGCGTGACACGTTCTCTTGGTGCAGTCTTTAAAGCATTATTGGTCATCATATACTTCTTCCTAGCCCCACCAAAGCACAAAGGTCTATACGCTGCCCAAGGAGAACGCCGTAAAAGGGGAGCGCTACATTGGACGTGTCAGACCTCGTCCAGAAACAAACTTTGCTTGAGCTTTGAGTCGTAGGGAATCACTCGGCAGCCTAGAACTGTGGTCCCCAACCCTGGTCGTCAGGGCCCACTGTCCTACGTCTTTTAGAAGTTTCCCCCACTCCAACACAACTGACAGCATAACCTCCTTTAGCATGCCTCCAATTGCTGCAGAAGCCTGTTAATCACCCATTCAATTAAGACATGTGGGCAGCAGCAGGGGAACAGCGAAAACATGCAGCATAGTGGGCCCTGAAGGTCAGGGAAGGGGACCTCTGGCCTAGAAGACTGCCAGCCGTGACTGTACCTCGAGCTAAGGGTTAAAGCGTAGGGCTTCTTTCAGCTTTAAATCCATTCACGCATGCATCACGCTGAAAGAGGCACAGTGGGAAGTTCCAGATCAGGCTGACGAAGGAGAGGCATTGTCGAAAAAGGTTGCGATTTCAATGGCGAGCTGCTCCCTGATGGTCTAGTGGTCAGGATTCAGCGCTTTCACCGCTGCGGTCCGGGTTCGATTCCCGGTCAGGGAAAGCTGAGCTGAATCTTCTCCTGCTGTATGGCTGCGCTACGTCACGTGGTGCTCGGAGATATGTGGCTGTGTCAAAGGCGTACTTACCCTTTAAGGCGGTCCATATTTAGATTTGCTCAGCGAAAAGTATATTTGTGCATGTCTAGCAAAGTAAAGAGGAGCCAGATTTGGAATTGCTCTGAGAAGAATTCCCCTCATCGAATGACTCACGGGCATCTTTCCCACATTACTAAAATCGCAACATGTACACAACCCTCCATCACACATAATCCACACCTTTCGTGGACCACGATATATTTTCCAGCATTTCACACCTTTATACGTCTGAGGTGTTTTTGTGTTATACGCGACATTTTTGTTTCACAAGGCCTCTCAGCCCTAATGGTAACAGCAGACATTATGACTTCCTTTCTTTTCCTTTCAGACACACCTTGAAAAAGAAACATGGTTTACTACAATATCGAAATCTTAATTCATTCGGGAGGTCCATGTTTTGATTTGCCCAGCGAAAAGTGTAATTTTCCATGTCTAGCAAAATAAAGAAGAGCCATATTTGGAGTTGGTCAAAAAGAAATGTCCCCATATTAAATAACTCATGGACCTCTTTACCGCGTGGACTAAAGTCACAACTTGTACACAACACTCGATCACACATGCTCCACACCATTCGTGGACTAATATATATTTTCTAGGATTTCACACGTTTCTATGTCTAAAGTGTTGTTGTGTTACATGCGACCACTTTGTTTCACAAGACCTCTAGACCCTAATGGTAAAAGCAGCCAGGTTTTAGTTCCTTTCTTTTCCTTTCGGACACACCTTAAAAATACACACGGTTACTATGGCATTGAAATCTTAATGCAATTGCGTGTCTCTTGACCAGCGCTAGGTTTCCACTATTCACAAGACGTGGAAATCCTGGCGAGAGCCGCAGAGAATTCCTTCTCTGTCTTCTACAGAACTTTGTGTGTTGATGTCTGGTGAAATTTAAACGCAGTGTAACAGACAAAGCGTTAACGGCCTTCACAGTGTTTTGCTGTCCACCGGGGTTAGCCAAACAGAACTGAAACCGTGCATTGGTCATAAATCCAATCCGGTTCCACTGCTTGGAGGCATTCATAGCAGTATCCCACCAACGGCCGAATAATAAGCCGTGCCATGAAAGAATGATAAGTCCCCTCCGATCTCAGTCCAAAGAAACATTGTTACTATTCAGCGTTTACGAACTTGTTGCTAGAATGACCAAAGCACACATGTCGCCACTGAGCTAAAGTAACTTTATTCAAGGCAAATGATATGAGGCACCTGCGACGGACTGGCGACCTTGTCCAGGGTTTATCCCGCCTCTCGCCAGATGACTGCTGAAGATGGGCACCAGCCCCCAACAACCCTGCAAAAAGGATATATGGTATAGATAATGGATGGATGGTATGAGGCACGTGTAATACCGAAGGAAACTGTGCTCGGGGTTTTCACGAAGGGAAGTTGTCGAAGGCCAAGGAGACAGCAGTCCACGGCTTGAGCTCTGACTTAGTAACAAAGTTCAAAGCTTGTGTCTGCTTTAAGACAAATTGTAAGGGGCCCACGTAAAGGGCCACAGCATCAGGTTCTAGGTGGAGCTGAGGGTATTCATATGACTGTGACACGTTCCCTGATGGTCTAGTGGTCAGGATTCGGCGCTCTCACCGCCGTGGCCTGGGTTCGATTCCCGGTCAGGGAAAACCTTTTCGGTATGCGCGTGACACGTTCTCTTGGTGCAGTCTTTAAAGCATTATTGGTCATCATATACTTCTTCCTAGCCCCACCAAAGCACAAAGGTCTATACGCTGCCCAAGGAGAACGCCGTAAAAGGGGAGCGCTACATTGGACGTGTCAGACCTCGTCCAGAAACAAACTTTGCTTGAGCTTTGAGTCGTAGGGAATCACTCGGCAGCCTAGAACTGTGGTCCCCAACCCTGGTCGTCAGGGCCCACTGTCCTACGTCTTTTAGAAGTTTCCCCCACTCCAACACAACTGACAGCATAACCTCCTTTAGCATGCCTCCAATTGCTGCAGAAGCCTGTTAATCACCCATTCAATTAAGACATGTGGGCAGCAGCAGGGGAATAGCGAAAACATGCAGCATAGTGGGCCCTGAAGGTCAGGGAAGGGGACCTCTGGCCTAGAAGACTGCCAGCCGTGACTGTACCTCGAGCTAAGGGTTAAAGCGTAGGGCTTCTTTCAGCTTTAAATCCATTCACGCATGCATCACGCTGAAAGAGGCACAGTGGGAAGTTCCAGATCAGGCTGACGAAGGAGAGGCATTGTCGAAAAAGGTTGCGATTTCAATGGCGAGCTGCTCCCTGATGGTCTAGTGGTCAGGATTCAGCGCTTTCACCGCTGCGGCCCGGGTTCGATTCCCGGTCAGGGAAAGCTGAGCTGAATCTTCTCCTGCTGTATGGCTGCGCTACGTCACGTGGTGCTCGGAGATATGTGGCTGTGTCAAAGGCGTACTTACCCTTTAAGGCGGTCCATATTTAGATTTGCTCAGCGAAAAGTATATTTGTGCATGTCTAGCAAAGTAAAGAGGAGCCAGATTTGGAATTGCTCTGAGAAGAATTCCCCTCATCGAATGACTCACGGGCATCTTTCCCACATTACTAAAATCGCAACATGTACACAACCCTCCATCACACATAATCCACACCTTTCGTGGACCACGATATATTTTCCAGCATTTCACACCTTTATACGTCTGAGGTGTTTTTGTGTTATACGCGACATTTTTGTTTCACAAGGCCTCTCAGCCCTAATGGTAACAGCAGACATTATGACTTCCTTTCTTTTCCTTTCAGACACACCTTGAAAAAGAAACATGGTTTACTACAATATCGAAATCTTAATTCATTCGGGAGGTCCATGTTTTGATTTGCCCAGCGAAAAGTGTAATTTTCCATGTCTAGCAAAATAAAGAAGAGCCATATTTGGAGTTGGTCAAAAAGAAATGTCCCCATATTAAATAACTCATGGACCTCTTTACCGCGTGGACTAAAGTCACAACTTGTACACAACACTCGATCACACATGCTCCACACCATTCGTGGACTAATATATATTTTCTAGGATTTCACACGTTTCTATGTCTAAAGTGTTGTTGTGTTACATGCGACCACTTTGTTTCACAAGACCTCTAGACCCTAATGGTAAAAGCAGCCAGGTTTTAGTTCCTTTCTTTTCCTTTCGGACACACCTTAAAAATACACACGGTTACTATGGCATTAAAATCTTAATGCAATTGCGTGTCTCTTGACCAGCGCTAGGTTTCCACTATTCACAAGACGTGGAAATCCTTGCGAGAGCCGCAGAGAATTCCTTCTCTGTCTTCTACAGAACTTTGTGTGTTGATGTCTGGTGAAATTTAAACGCAGTGTAACAGACAAAGCGTTCCACTGCTTGGAGGCATTCATAACAGTATCCCACCAACGGCCGAATAATAAGCCGTGCCATGAAAGAATGATAAGTCCCCTCCGATCTCAGTCCAAAGAAACATTGTTACTATTCAGCGTTTACGAACTTGTTGCTAGAATGACCAAAGCACACATGTCGCCACTGAGCTAAAGTAACTTAATTCAAGGCAAATGATATGAGGCACCTGCGACGGACTGGCGACCTTGTCCAGGGTTTATCCCGCCTCTCGCCAGATGACTGCTGAAGATGGGCACCAGCCCCCAACAACCCTGCAAAAAGGATATATGGTATAGATAATGGATGGATGGTATGAGGCACGTGTAATACCGAAGGAAACTGTGCTCGGGGTTTTCACGAAGGGAAGTTGTCGAAGGCCAAGGAGACAGCAGTCCACGGCTTGAGCTCTGACTTAGTAACAAAGTTCAAAGCTTGTGTCTGCTTTAAGACAAATTGTAAGGGGCCCACGTAAAGGGCCACAGCATCAGGTTCTAGGTGGAGATGAGGGTATTCATATGACTATGACACGTTCCCTGATGGTCTAGTGGTCAGGATTCGGCGCTCTCACCGCCGCGGCCCGGGTTCGATTCCCGGTCAGGGAAAACCTTTTCGGTATGCGCGTGACACGTTCTCTTGGTGCAGTCTTTAAAGCATTATTGGTCATCATATACTTCTTCCTAGCCCCACCAAAGCACAAAGGTCTATACGCTGCCCAAGGAGAACGCCGTCAAAGGGGAGCGCTACATTGGACGTGTCAGACCTCGTCCAGAAAAAAACTTTGCTTGAGCTTTGAGTCGTAGGGAATCACTCGGCAGCCTAGAACTGTGGTCCCCAACCCTGGTCGTCAGGGCCCACTGTCCTACGTCTTTTAGACGTTTCCCCCACTCCAACACAACTGACAGCATTACCTCCTTTAGCATGCCTCCAATTGCTGCAGAAGCCTGTTAATCACCCATTCAATTAAGACATGTGGGCAGCAGCAGGGGAACAGCGAAAACATGCAGCATAGTGGGCCCTGAAGGTCAGGGAAGGGGACCTCTGGCCTAGAAGACTGCCAGCCGTGACTGTACCTCGAGCTAAGGGTTAAAGCGTAGGGCTTCTTTCAGCTTTAAATCCATTCACGCATGCATCACGCTGAAAGAGGCACAGTGGGAAGTTCCAGATCAGGCTGACGAAGGAGAGGCATTGTCGAAAAAGGTTGCGATTTCAATGGCGAGCTGCTCCCTGATGGTCTAGTGGTCAGGATTCAGCGCTTTCACCGCTGCGGCCCGGGTTCGATTCCCGGTCAGGGAAAGCTGAGCTGAATCTTCTCCTGCTGTATGGCTGCGCTACGTCACGTGGTGCTCGGAGATATGTGGCTGTGTCAAAGGCGTACTTACCCTTTAAGGCGGTCCATATTTAGATTTGCTCAGCGAAAAGTATATTTGTGCATGTCTAGCAAAGTAAAGAGGAGCCAGATTTGGAATTGCTCTGAGAAGAATTCCCCTCATCGAATGACTCACGGGCATCTTTCCCACATTACTAAAATCGCAACATGTACACAACCCTCCATCACACATAATCCACACCTTTCGTGGACCACGATATATTTTCCAGCATTTCACACCTTTATACGTCTGAGGTGTTTTTGTGTTATACGCGACATTTTTGTTTCACAAGGCCTCTCAGCCCTAATGGTAACAGCAGACATTATGACTTCCTTTCTTTTCCTTTCAGACACACCTTGAAAAAGAAACATGGTTTACTACAATATCGAAATCTTAATTCATTCGGGAGGTCCATGTTTTGATTTGCCCAGCGAAAAGTGTAATTTTCCATGTCTAGCAAAATAAAGAAGAGCCATATTTGGAGTTGGTCAAAAAGAAATGTCCCCATATTAAATAACTCATGGACCTCTTTACCGCGTGGACTAAAGTCACAACTTGTACACAACACTCGATCACACATGCTCCACACCATTCGTGGACTAATATATATTTTCTAGGATTTCACACGTTTCTATGTCTAAAGTGTTGTTGTGTTACATGCGACCACTTTGTTTCACAAGACCTCTAGACCCTAATGGTAAAAGCAGCCAGGTTTTAGTTCCTTTCTTTTCCTTTCGGACACACCTTAAAAATACACACGGTTACTATGGCATTGAAATCTTAATGCAATTGCGTGTCTCTTGACCAGCGCTTGGTTTCCACTATTCACAAGACGTGGAAATCCTGGCGAGAGCCGCAGAGAATTCCTTCTCTGTCTTCTACAGAACTTTGTGTGTTGATGTCTGGTGAAATTTAAACGCAGTGTAACAGACAAAGCGTTAACGGCCTTCACAGTGTTTTGCTGTCCACCGGGGTTAGCCAAACAGAACTGAAACCGTGCATTGGTCATAAATCCAATCCGGTTCCACTGCTTGGAGGCATTCATAGCAGTATCCAACCAACGGCCGAATAATAAGCCGTGCCATGAAAGAATGATAAGTCCCCTCCGATCTCAGTCCAAAGAAACATTGTTACTATTCAGCGTTTACGAACTTGTTGCTAGAATGACCAAAGCACACATGTCGCCACTGAGCTAAAGTAACTTTATTCAAGGCAAATGATATGAGGCACCTGCGACGGACTGGCGACCTTGTCCAGGGTTTATCCCGCCTCTCGCCAGATGACTGCTGAAGATGGGCACCAGCCCCCAACAACCCTGCAAAAAGGATATATGGTATAGATAATGGATGGATGGTATGAGGCACGTGTAATACCGAAGGAAACTGTGCTCGGGGTTTTCACGAAGGGAAGTTGTCGAAGGCCAAGGAGACAGCAGTCCACGGCTTGAGCTCTGACTTAGTAACAAAGTTCAAAGCTTGTGTCTGCTTTAAGACAAATTGTAAGGGGCCCACGTAAAGGGCCACAGCATCAGGTTCTAGGTGGAGCTGAGGGAATTCATATGACTGTGACACGTTCCCTGATGGTCTAGTGGTCAGGATTCGGCGCTCTCACCGCCGTGGCCCGGGTTCGATTCCCGGTCAGGGAAAACCTTTTCGGTATGCGCGTGACACGTTCTCTTGGTGCAGTCTTTAAAGCATTATTGGTCATCATATACTTCTTCCTAGCCCCACCAAAGCACAAAGGTCTATACGCTGCCCAAGGAGAACGCCGTAAAAGGGGAGCGCTACATTGGACGTGTCAGACCTCGTCCAGAAACAAACTTTGCTTGAGCTTTGAGTCGTAGGGAATCACTCGGCAGCCTAGAACTGTGGTCCCCAACCCTGGTCGTCAGGGCCCACTGTCCTACGTCTTTTAGAAGTTTCCCCCACTCCAACACAACTGACAGCATAACCTCCTTTAGCATGCCTCCAATCGCTGCAGAAGCCTGTTAATCACCCATTCAATTAAGACATGTGGGCAGCAGCAGGGGAACAGCGAAAACATGCAGCATAGTGGGCCCTGAAGGTCAGGGAAGGGGACCTCTGGCCTAGAAGACTGCCAGCCGTGACTGTACCTCGAGCTAAGGGTTAAAGCGTAGGGCTTCTTTCAGCTTTAAATCCATTCACGCATGCATCACGCTGAAAGAGGCACAGTGGGAAGTTCCAGATCAGGCTGACGAAGGAGAGGCATTGTCGAAAAAGGTTGCGATTTCAATGGCGAGCTGCTCCCTGTTGGTCTAGTGGTCAGGATTCAGCGCTTTCACCGCTGCGGCCCGGGTTCAATTCCCGGTCAGGGAAAGCTGAGCTGAATCTTCTCCTGCTGTATGGCTGCGCTACGTCACGTGGTGCTCGGAGATATGTGGCTGTGTCAAAGGCGTACTTACCCTTTAAGGCGGTCCATGTTTTGATTTGCCCAGCGAAAAGTGTAATTTTCCATGTCTAGCAAAATAAAGAAGAGCCATATTTGGAGTTGGTCAAAAAGAAATGTCCCCATATTAAATAACTCATGGACCTCTTTACCGCGTGGACTAAAGTCACAACTTGTACACAACACTCGATCACACATGCTCCACACCATTCGTGGACTAATATATATTTTCTAGGATTTCACACGTTTCTATGTCTAAAGTGTTGTTGTGTTACATGCGACCACTTTGTTTCACAAGACCTCTAGACCCTAATGGTAAAAGCAGCCAGGTTTTAGTTCCTTTCTTTTCCTTTCGGACACACCTTAAAAATACACACGGTTACTATGGCATTGAAATCTTAATGCAATTGCGTGTCTCTTGACCAGCGCTTGGTTTCCACTATTCACAAGACGTGGAAATCCTGGCGAGAGCCGCAGAGAATTCCTTCTCTGTCTTCTACAGAACTTTGTGTGTTGATGTCTGGTGAAATTTAAACGCAGTGTAACAGACAAAGCGTTAACGGCCTTCACAGTGTTTTGCTGTCCACCGGGGTTAGCCAAACAGAACTGAAACCGTGCATTGGTCATAAATCCAATCCGGTTCCACTGCTTGGAGGCATTCATAGCAGTATCCCACCAACGGCCGAATAATAAGCCGTGCCATGAAAGAATGATAAGTCCCCTCCGATCTCAGTCCAAAGAAACATTGTTACTATTCAGCGTTTACGAACTTGTTGCTAGAATGACCAAAGCACACATGTCGCCACTGAGCTAAAGTAACTTTATTCAAGGCAAATGATATGAGGCACCTGCGACGGACTGGCGACCTTGTCCAGGGTTTATCCCGCCTCTCGCCAGATGACTGCTGAAGATGGGCACCAGCCCCCAACAACCCTGCAAAAAGGATATATGGTATAGATAATGGATGGATGGTATGAGGCACGTGTAATACCGAAGGAAACTGTGCTCGGGGTTTTCACGAAGGGAAGTTGTCGAAGGCCAAGGAGACAGCAGTCCACGGCTTGAGCTCTGACTTAGTAACAAAGTTCAAAGCTTGTGTCTGCTTTAAGACAAATTGTAAGGGGCCCACGTAAAGGGCCACAGCATCAGGTTCTAGGTGGAGATGAGGGTATTCATATGACTATGACACGTTCCCTGATGGTCTAGTGGTCAGGATTCGGCGCTCTCACCGCCGCGGCCCGGGTTCGATTCCCGGTCAGGGAAAACCTTTTCGGTATGCGCGTGACACGTTCTCTTGGTGCAGTCTTTAAAGCATTATTGGTCATCATATACTTCTTCCTAGCCCCACCAAAGCACAAAGGTCTATACGCTGCCCAAGGAGAACGCCGTCAAAGGGGAGCGCTACATTGGACGTGTCAGACCTCGTCCAGAAAAAAACTTTGCTTGAGCTTTGAGTCGTAGGGAATCACTCGGCAGCCTAGAACTGTGGTCCCCAACCCTGGTCGTCAGGGCCCACTGTCCTACGTCTTTTAGACGTTTCCCCCACTCCAACACAACTGACAGCATTACCTCCTTTAGCATGCCTCCAATTGCTGCAGAAGCCTGTTAATCACCCATTCAATTAAGACATGTGGGCAGCAGCAGGGGAACAGCGAAAACATGCAGCATAGTGGGCCCTGAAGGTCAGGGAAGGGGACCTCTGGCCTAGAAGACTGCCAGCCGTGACTGTACCTCGAGCTAAGGGTTAAAGCGTAGGGCTTCTTTCAGCTTTAAATCCATTCACGCATGCATCACGCTGAAAGAGGCACAGTGGGAAGTTCCAGATCAGGCTGACGAAGGAGAGGCATTGTCGAAAAAGGTTGCGATTTCAATGGCGAGCTGCTCCCTGATGGTCTAGTGGTCAGGATTCAGCGCTTTCACCGCTGCGGCCCGGGTTCGATTCCCGGTCAGGGAAAGCTGAGCTGAATCTTCTCCTGCTGTATGGCTGCGCTACGTCACGTGGTGCTCGGAGATATGTGGCTGTGTCAAAGGCGTACTTACCCTTTAAGGCGGTCCATATTTAGATTTGCTCAGCGAAAAGTATATTTGTGCATGTCTAGCAAAGTAAAGAGGAGCCAGATTTGGAATTGCTCTGAGAAGAATTCCCCTCATCGAATGACTCACGGGCATCTTTCCCACATTACTAAAATCGCAACATGTACACAACACTCCATCACACATAATCCACACCTTTCGTGCACCACGATATATTTTCCAGCATTTCACACCTTTATACGTCTGAGGTGTTTTTGTGTTATACGCGACATTTTTGTTTCACAAGGCCTCTCAGCCCTAATGGTAACAGCAGACATTATGACTTCCTTTCTTTTCCTTTCAGACACACCTTGAAAAAGAAACATGGTTTACTACAATATCGAAATCTTAATTCATTCGGGAGGTCCATGTTTTGATTTGCCCAGCGAAAAGTGTAATTTTCCATGTCTAGCAAATTAAAGAAGAGCCATATTTGGAGTTGGTCAAAAAGAAATGTCCCCATATTAAATAACTCATGGACCTCTTTACCGCGTGGACTAAAGTCACAACTTGTACACAACACTCGATCACACATGCTCCACACCATTCGTGGACTAATATATATTTTCTAGGATTTCACACGTTTCTATGTCTAAAGTGTTGTTGTGTTACATGCGACCACTTTGTTTCACAAGACCTCTAGACCCTAATGGTAAAAGCAGCCAGGTTTTAGTTCCTTTCTTTTCCTTTCGGACACACCTTAAAAATACACACGGTTACTATGGCATTGAAATCTTAATGCAATTGCGTGTCTCTTGACCAGCGCTAGGTTTCCACTATTCACAAGACGTGGAAATCCTGGCGAGAGCCGCAGAGAATTCCTTCTCTGTCTTCTACAGAACTTTGTGTGTTGATGTCTGGTGAAATTTAAACGCAGTGTAACAGACAAAGCGTTAAAGGCCTTCACAGTGTTTTGCTGTCCACCGGGGTTAGCCAAACAGACCTGAAACCGTGCATTGGTCATATATCCAATCCGGTTCCACTGCTTGGAGGCATTCATAGCAGTATCCCACCAACGGCCGAATAATAAGCCGTGCCATGAAAGAATGATAAGTCCCCTCCGATCTCAGTCCAAAGAAACATTGTTACTATTCAGCGTTTACGAACTTGTTGCTAGAATGACCAAAGCACACATGTTGCCACTGAGCTAAAGTAACTTTATTCAAGGCAAATGATATGAGGCACCTGCGACGGACTGGCGACCTTGTCCAGGGTTTATCCCGCCTCTCGCCAGATGACTGCTGAAGATGGGCACCAGCCCCCAACAACCCTGCAAAAAGGATATATGGTATAGATAATGGATGGATGGTATGAGGCACGTGTAATACCGAAGGAAACTGTGCTCGGGGTTTTCACGAAGGGAAGTTGTCGAAGGCCAAGGAGACAGCAGTCCACGGCTTGAGCCCTGACTTAGTAACAAAGTTCAAAGCTTGTGTCTGCTTTAAGACAAATTGTAAGGGGCCCACGTAAAGGGCCACAGCATCAGGTTCTAGGTGGAGCTGAGGGTATTCATATGACCGTGACACGTTCCCTGATGGTCTAGTGGTCAGGATTTGGCGCTCTCACCGCCGCGGCCCGGGTTCGATTCCCGGTCAGGGAAAACCTTTTCGGTATGCGCGTGACACGTTCTCTTGGTGCATTTTTTTAAGCATTATTGGTCATCATATACTTCTGCCTAGCCCCACCAAAGCACAAAGGTCTATACGCTGCCCAAGGAGAACGCCGTAAAAGGGGAGCGCTACATTGGACGTGTCAGACCTCGTCCAGAAACAAACTTTGCTTGAGTTTTGAGTCGTAGGGAATCACTCGGCAGCCTAGAACTGTGGTCCCCAACCCTGGTCGTCAGGGCCCACTGTCCTACGTCTTTTAGAAGTTTCCCCCACTCCAACACAACTGACAGCATTACCTCCTTTAGCATGCCTCCAATTGCTGCAGAAGCCTGTTAATCACCCATTCAATTAAGACATGTGGGCAGCAGCAGGGGAACAGCGAAAACATGCAGCATAGTGGGCCCTGAAGGTCAGGGAAGGGGACCTCTGGCCTAGAAGACTGCCAGCCGTGACTGTACCTCGAGCTAAGGGTTAAAGCGTAGGGCTTCTTTCAGCTTTAAATCCATTCACGCATGCATCACGCTGAAAGAGGCACAGTGGGAAGTTCCAGATCAGGCTGACGAAGGAGAGGCATTGTCGAAAAAGGTTGCGATTTCAATGGCGAGCTGCTCCCTGATGGTCTAGTGGTCAGGATTCAGCGCTTTCACCGCTGCGGCCCGGGTTCGATTCCCGGTCAGGGAAAGCTGAGCTGAATCTTCTCCTGCTGTATGGCTGCGCTACGTCACGTGGTGCTCGGAGATATGTGGCTGTGTCAAAGGCGTACTTACCCTTTAAGGCGGTCCATATTTAGATTTGCTCAGCGAAAAGTATATTTGTGCATGTCTAGCAAAGTAAAGAGGAGCCAGATTTGGAATTGCTCTGAGAAGAATTCCCCTCATCGAATGACTCACGGGCATCTTTCCCACATTACTAAAATCGCAACATGTACACAACCCTCCATCACACATAATCCACACCTTTCGTGGACCACGATATATTTTCCAGCATTTCACACCTTTATACGTCTGAGGTGTTTTTGTGTTATACGCGACATTTTTGTTTCACAAGGCCTCTCAGCCCTAATGGTAACAGCAGACATTATGACTTCCTTTCTTTTCCTTTCAGACACACCTTGAAAAAGAAACATGGTTTACTACAATATCGAAATCTTAATTCATTCGGGAGGTCCATGTTTTGATTTGCCCAGCGAAAAGTGTAATTTTCCATGTCTAGCAAATTAAAGAAGAGCCATATTTGGAGTTGGTCAAAAAGAAATGTCCCCATATTAAATAACTCATGGACCTCTTTACCGCGTGGACTAAAGTCACAACTTGTACACAACACTCGATCACACATGCTCCACACCATTCGTGGACTAATATATATTTTCTAGGATTTCACACGTTTCTATGTCTAAAGTGTTGTTGTGTTACATGCGACCACTTTGTTTCACAAGACCTCTAGACCCTAATGGTAAAAGCAGCCAGGTTTTAGTTCCTTTCTTTTCCTTTCGGACACACCTTAAAAATACACACGGTTACTATGGCATTAAAATCTTAATGCAATTGCGTGTCTCTTGACCAGCGCTAGGTTTCCACTATTCACAAGACGTGGAAATCCTTGCGAGAGCCGCAGAGAATTCCTTCTCTGTCTTCTACAGAACTTTGTGTGTTGATGTCTGGTGAAATTTAAACGCAGTGTAACAGACAAAGCGTTCCACTGCTTGGAGGCATTCATAACAGTATCCCACCAACGGCCGAATAATAAGCCGTGCCATGAAAGAATGATAAGTCCCCTCCGATCTCAGTCCAAAGAAACATTGTTACTATTCAGCGTTTACGAACTTGTTGCTAGAATGACCAAAGCACACATGTCGCCACTGAGCTAAAGTAACTTAATTCAAGGCAAATGATATGAGGCACCTGCGACGGACTGGCGACCTTGTCCAGGGTTTATCCCGCCTCTCGCCAGATGACTGCTGAAGATGGGCACCAGCCCCCAACAACCCTGCAAAAAGGATATATGGTATAGATAATGGATGGATGGTATGAGGCACGTGTAATACCGAAGGAAACTGTGCTCGGGGTTTTCACGAAGGGAAGTTGTCGAAGGCCAAGGAGACAGCAGTCCACGGCTTGAGCTCTGACTTAGTAACAAAGTTCAAAGCTTGTGTCTGCTTTAAGACAAATTGTAAGGGGCCCACGTAAAGGGCCACAGCATCAGGTTCTAGGTGGAGATGAGGGTATTCATATGACTATGACACGTTCCCTGATGGTCTAGTGGTCAGGATTCGGCGCTCTCACCGCCGCGGCCCGGGTTCGATTCCCGGTCAGGGAAAACCTTTTCGGTATGCGCGTGACACGTTCTCTTGGTGCAGTCTTTAAAGCATTATTGGTCATCATATACTTCTTCCTAGCCCCACCAAAGCACAAAGGTCTATACGCTGCCCAAGGAGAACGCCGTCAAAGGGGAGCGCTACATTGGACGTGTCAGACCTCGTCCAGAAAAAAACTTTGCTTGAGCTTTGAGTCGTAGGGAATCACTCGGCAGCCTAGAACTGTGGTCCCCAACCCTGGTCGTCAGGGCCCACTGTCCTACGTCTTTTAGACGTTTCCCCCACTCCAACACAACTGACAGCATTACCTCCTTTAGCATGCCTCCAATTGCTGCAGAAGCCTGTTAATCACCCATTCAATTAAGACATGTGGGCAGCAGCAGGGGAACAGCGAAAACATGCAGCATAGTGGGCCCTGAAGGTCAGGGAAGGGGACCTCTGGCCTAGAAGACTGCCAGCCGTGACTGTACCTCGAGCTAAGGGTTAAAGCGTAGGGCTTCTTTCAGCTTTAAATCCATTCACGCATGCATCACGCTGAAAGAGGCACAGTGGGAAGTTCCAGATCAGGCTGACGAAGGAGAGGCATTGTCGAAAAAGGTTGCGATTTCAATGGCGAGCTGCTCCCTGATGGTCTAGTGGTCAGGATTCAGCGCTTTCACCGCTGCAGCCCGGGTTCGATTCCCGGTCAGGGAAAGCTGAGCTGAATCTTCTCCTGCTGTATGGCTGCGCTACGTCACGTGGTGCTCGGAGATATGTGGCTGTGTCAAAGGCGTACTTACCCTTTAAGGCGGTCCATATTTAGATTTGCTCAGCGAAAAGTATATTTGTGCATGTCTAGCAAAGTAAAGAGGAGCCAGATTTGGAATTGCTCTGAGAAGAATTCCCCTCATCGAATGACTCACGGGCATCTTTCCCACATTACTAAAATCGCAACATGTACACAACCCTCCATCACACATAATCCACACCTTTCGTGGACCACGATATATTTTCCAGCATTTCACACCTTTATACGTCTGAGGTGTTTTTGTGTTATACGCGACATTTTTGTTTCACAAGGCCTCTCAGCCCTAATGGTAACAGCAGACATTATGACTTCCTTTCTTTTCCTTTCAGACACACCTTGAAAAAGAAACATGGTTTACTACAATATCGAAATCTTAATTCATTCGGGAGGTCCATGTTTTGATTTGCCCAGCGAAAAGTGTAATTTTCCATGTCTAGCAAATTAAAGAAGAGCCATATTTGGAGTTGGTCAAAAAGAAATGTCCCCATATTAAATAACTCATGGACCTCTTTACCGCGTGGACTAAAGTCACAACTTGTACACAACACTCGATCACACATGCTCCACACCATTCGTGGACTAATATATATTTTCTAGGATTTCACACGTTTCTATGTCTAAAGTGTTGTTGTGTTACATGCGACCACTTTGTTTCACAAGACCTCTAGACCCTAATGGTAAAAGCAGCCAGGTTTTAGTTCCTTTCTTTTCCTTTCGGACACACCTTAAAAATACACACGGTTACTATGGCATTAAAATCTTAATGCAATTGCGTGTCTCTTGACCAGCGCTAGGTTTCCACTATTCACAAGACGTGGAAATCCTTGCGAGAGCCGCAGAGAATTCCTTCTCTGTCTTCTACAGAACTTTGTGTGTTGATGTCTGGTGAAATTTAAACGCAGTGTAACAGACAAAGCGTTAAAGGCCTTCACAGTGTTTTGCTGTCCACCGGGGTTAGCCAAACAGAACTGAAACCGTGCATTGGTCATAAATCCAATCCGGTTCCACTGCTTGGAGGCATTCATAGCAGTATCCCACCAACGGCCGAATAATAAGCCGTGCCATGAAAGAATGATAAGTCCCCTCCGATCTCAGTCCAAAGAAACATTGTTACTATTCAGCGTTTACGAACTTGTTGCTAGAATGACCAAAGCACACATGTCGCCACTGAGCTAAAGTAACTTTATTCAAGGCAAATGATATGAGGCACCTGCGACGGACTGGCGACCTTGTCCAGGGTTTATCCCGCCTCTCGCCAGATGACTGCTGAAGATGGGCACCAGCCCCCAACAACCCTGCAAAAAGGATATATGGTATAGATAATGGATGGATGGTATGAGGCACGTGTAATACCGAAGGAAACTGTGCTCGGGGTTTTCACGAAGGGAAGTTGTCGAAGGCCAAGGAGACAGCAGTCCACGGCTTGAGCCCTGACTTAGTAACAAAGTTCAAAGCTTGTGTCTGCTTTAAGACAAATTGTAAGGGGCCCACGTAAAGGGCCACAGCATCAGGTTCTAGGTGGAGCTGAGGGTATTCATATGACTGTGACACGTTCCCTGATGGTCTAGTGGTCAGGATTTGGCGCTCTCACCGCCGCGGCCCGGGTTCGATTCCCTGTCAGGGAAAACCTTTTCGGTATGCGCGTGACACGTTCTCTTGGTGCAGTCTTTAAAGCATTATTGGTCATCATATACTTCTGCCTAGCCCCACCAAAGCACAAAGGTCTATACGCTGCCCAAGGAGAACGCCGTAAAAGGGGAGCGCTACATTGGACGTGTCAGACCTCGTCCAGAAACAAACTTTGCTTGAGTTTTGAGTCGTAGGGAATCACTCGGCAGCCTAGAACTGTGGTCCCCAACCCTGGTCGTCAGGGCCCACTGTCCTACGTCTTTTAGAAGTTTCCCCCACTCCAACACAACTGACAGCATTACCTCCTTTAGCATGCCTCCAATTGCTGCAGAAGCCTGTTAATCACCCATTCAATTAAGACATGTGGGCAGCAGCAGGGGAACAGCGAAAACATGCAGCATAGTGGGCCCTGAAGGTCAGGGAAGGGGACCTCTGGCCTAGAAGACTGCCAGCCAAGACTGTACCTCGAGCTAAGGGTTAAAGCGTAGGGCTTCTTTCAGCTTTAAATCCATTCACGCATGCATCACGCTGAAAGAGGCACAGTGGGAAGTTCCAGATCAGGCTGACGAAGGAGAGGCATTGTCGAAAAAGGTTGCGATTTCAATGGCGAGCTGCTCCCTGATGGTCTAGTGGTCAGGATTCAGCGCTTTCACCGCTGCGGCCCGGGTTCGATTCCCGGTCAGGGAAAGCTGAGCTGAATCTTCTCCTGCTGTATGGCTGCGCTACGTCACGTGGTGCTCGGAGATATGTGGCTGTGTCAAAGGCGTACTTACCCTTTAAGGCGGTCCATATTTAGATTTGCTCAGCGAAAAGTATATTTGTGCATGTCTAGCAAAGTAAAGAGGAGCCAGATTTGGAATTGCTCTGAGAAGAATTCCCCTCATCGAATGACTCACGGGCATCTTTCCCACATTACTAAAATCGCAACATGTACACAACCCTCCATCACACATAATCCACACCTTTCGTGGACCACGATATATTTTCCAGCATTTCACACCTTTATACGTCTGAGGTGTTTTTGTGTTATACGCGACATTTTTGTTTCACAAGGCCTCTCAGCCCTAATGGTAACAGCAGACATTATGACTTCCTTTCTTTTCCTTTCAGACACACCTTGAAAAAGAAACATGGTTTACTACAATATCGAAATCTTAATTCATTCGGGAGGTCCATGTTTTGATTTGCCCAGCGAAAAGTGTAATTTTCCATGTCTAGCAAATTAAAGAAGAGCCATATTTGGAGTTGGTCAAAAAGAAATGTCCCCATATTAAATAACTCATGGACCTCTTTACCGCGTGGACTAAAGTCACAACTTGTACACAACACTCGATCACACATGCTCCACACCATTCGTGGACTAATATATATTTTCTAGGATTTCACACGTTTCTATGTCTAAAGTGTTGTTGTGTTACATGCGACCACTTTGTTTCACAAGACCTCTAGACCCTAATGGTAAAAGCAGCCAGGTTTTAGTTCCTTTCTTGTCCTTTCGGACACACCTTTAAAATACACACGGTTACTATGGCATTGAAATCTTAATGCAATTGCGTGTCTCTTGACCAGCGCTAGGTTTCCACTATTCACAAGACGTGGAAATCCTGGCAAGAGCCGCAGAGAATTCCTTCTCTGTCTTCTACAGAACTTTGTGTGTTGATGTCTGGTGAAATTTAAACGCAGTGTAACAGACAAAGCGTTAACGGCCTTCACAGTGTTTTGCTGTCCACCGGGGTTAGCCAAACAGAACTGAAACCGTGCATTGGTCATAAATCCAATCCGGTTCCACTGCTTGGAGGCATTCATAGCAGTATCCCACCAACGGCCGAATAATAAGCCGTGCCATGAAAGAATGATAAGTCCCCTCCGATCTCAGTCCAAAGAAACATTGTTACTATTCAGCGTTTACGAACTTGTTGCTAGAATGACCAAAGCACACATGTCGCCACTGAGCTAAAGTAACTTTATTCAAGGCAAATGATATGAGGCACCTGCGACGGACTGGCGACCTTGTCCAGGGTTTATCCCGCCTCTCGCCAGATGACTGCTGAAGATGGGCACCAGCCCCCAACAACCCTGCAAAAAGGATATATGGTATAGGTAATGGATGGATGGTATGAGGCACGTTTAATACCGAAGGAAACTGTGCTCGGGGTTTTCACGAAGGGAAGTTGTCGAAGGCCAAGGAGACAGCAGTCCACGGCTTGAGCTCTGACTTAGTAACAAAGTTCAAAGCTTGTGTCTGCTTTAAGACAAATTGTAAGGGGCCCACGTAAAGGGCCACAGCATCAGGTTCTAGGTGGAGCTGAGGGTATTCACATGACTTTGACACGTTCCCTGATGGTCTAGTGGTCAGGATTCGGCGCTCTCACCGCCGCGGCCCGGGTTCGATTCCCGGTCAGGGAAAACCTTTTCGGTATGCGCGTGACACGTTCTCTTGGTGCAGTCTTTAAAGCATTATTGGTCATCATATACTTCTTCCTAGCCCCACCAAAGCACAAAGGTCTATACGCTGCCCAAGGAGAACGCCGTAAAAGGGGAGCGCTACATTGCACGTGTCAGACCTCGTCCAGAAACAAACTTTGCTTGAGCTTTGAGTCGTAGGGAATCACTCGGCAGCCTAGAACTGTGGTCCCCAACCCTGGTCGTCAGGGCCCACTGTCCTACGTCTTTTAGAAGTTTCCCCCACTCCAACACAACTGACAGCATAACCTCCTTTAGCATGCCTCCAATTGCTGCAGAAGCCTGTTAATCACCCATTCAATTAAGACATTTGGGCAGCAGCAGGGGAACAGCAAAAACATGCAGCATAGTGGGCCCTGAAGGTCAGGGAAGGGGACCTCTGGCCTAGAAGACTGCCAGCCGTGACTGTACCTCGAGCTAAGGGTTAAAGCGTAGGGCTTCTTTCAGCTTTAAATCCATTCACGCATGCATCACGCTGAAAGAGGCACAGTGGGAAGTTCCAGATCAGGCTGACGAAGGAGAGGCATTGTCGAAAAAGGTTGCGATTTCAATGGCGAGCTGCTCCCTGATGGTCTAGTGGTCAGGATTCAGCGCTTTCACCGTTGCGGCCCGGGTTCGATTCCCGGTCAGGCTGAGCTGAATCTTCTCCTGCTGTATGGCTGCGCTACGTCACGTGGTGCTCAGAGATATGTGGCTGTGTCAAAGGCGTACTTACCCTTTAAGGCGGTCCATATTTAGATTTGCTCAGCGAAAAGTGTAATTTTCCATGTCTAGCAAAATAAAGAAGAGCCATATTTGGAATTGCTCTGAGAAGAATTCCCCTCATCGAATGACTCACGGGCATCTTTCCCACATTACTAAAATCGCAACAGCCCTAATGGTAACAGCAGACATTATGACTTCCTTTCTTTTCCTTTCAGACACACCTTGAAAAAGAAACATGGTTTACTACAATCTCGAAATCTTAATTCATTCGGGAGGTCCATGTTTTGATTTGGCCAGCGAAAAGTGTAATTTTCCATGTCTAGCAAAATAAAGAAGAGCCATATTTGGAGTTGGTCAAAAAGAAATGTCCCCATATTAAATAACTCATGGACCTCTTTACCGCGTGGACTAAAGTCACAACTTGTACACAACACTCGATCACACATGCTCCACACCATTCGTGGACTAATATATATTTTCTAGGATTTTACACGTTTCTATGTCTAAAGTGTTCTTGTGTTACATGCGACCACTTTGTTTCACAAGACCTCTAGACCCTAATGTTAAAAGCAGCCAGGTTTTAGTTCCTTTCTTTTCCTTTCGGACACACCTTAAAAATACACACGGTTACTATGGCATTGAAATCTTAATGCAATTGCGTGTCTCTTGACCAGCGCTAGGTTTCCACTATTCACAAGACGTGGAAATCCTGGCGAGAGCCGCAGAGAATTCCTTCTCTGTCTTCTACAGAACTTTGTGTGTTGATGTCTGGTGAAATTTAAACGCAGTGTAACAGACAAAGCGTTAACGGCCTTCACAGTGTTTTGCTGTCCACCGGGGTTAGCCAAACAGAACTGAAACCGTGCATTGGTCATAAATCCAATCCGGTTCCACTACTTGGAGGCATTCATGGCAGTATCCCACCAACGGCCGAATAATAAGCCGTGCAATGAAAGAATGATAAGTCCCCTCCGATCTCAGTCCAAAGAAACATTGTTACTATTCAGCGTTTACGAACTTGTTGCTAGAATGACCAAAGCACACATGTCGCCACTGAGCTAAAGTAACTTTATTCAAGGCAAATGATATGAGGCACCTGCGACGGACTGGCGACCTTGTCCAGGGTTTATCCCGCCTCTCGCCAGATGACTGCTGAAGATGGGCACCAGCCCCCAACAACCCTGCAAAAAGGATATATGGTATAGATAATGGATGGATGGTATGAGGCACGTGTAATACCGAAGGAAACTGTGCTCGGGGTTTTCACGAAGGGAAGTTGTCGAAGGCCAAAGAGACAGCAGTCCACAGCTTGAGCTCTGACTTAGTAACAAAGTTCAAAGCTTGTGTCTGCTTTAAGACAAATTGTAAGGGGCCCACGTAAAGGGCCACAGCATCAGGTTCTAGGTGGAGCTGAGGGTATTCATATGACTGTGACACGTTCCCTGATGGTCTAGTGGTCAGGATTCGGCGCTCTCACCGCCGCGGCCTGGGTTCGGTTCCCGGTCAGGGAAAACCTTTTCGGTATGCGCGTGACACGTTCTCTTGGTGCAGTCTTTAAAGCATTATTGGTCATCATATACTTCTTCCTAGCCCCACCAAAGCACAAAGGTCTATACGCTGCCCAAGGAGAACGCCGTAAAAGGAGAGCGCTACATTGGACGTGTCAGACCTCGTCCAGAAACAAACTTTGCTTGAGCTTTGAGTCGTAGGGAATCACTCGGCAGCCTAGAACTGTGGTCCCCAACCCTGGTCGTCAGGTCCCACTGTCCTACGTCATTTAGAAGTTTCCCCCACTCCAACACAACTGAAAGCATAACCTCCTTTAGCATGCCTCCAATTGCTGCAGAAGCCTGTTAATCACCCATTCAATTAAGACATGTGGGCAGCAGCAGGAGAACAGCGAAAACATGCAGCATAGTGGGCCCTGAAGGTCAGGGAAGGGGACCTCTGGCCTAGAAGACTGCCAGCCGTGACTGTACCTCGAGCTAAGGGTTAAAGCGTAGGGCTTCTTTCAGCTTTAAATCCATTCACGCATGCATCACGCTGAAAGAGGCACAGTGGGAAGTTCCAGATCAGGCTGACGAAGGAGAGGCATTGTCGAAAAAGGTTGCGATTTCAATGGCGAGCCTCTCCCTGATGGTCTAGTGGTCAGGATTCAGCGCTTTCACCGCTGCGGCCCGGGTTCGATTCCCGGTCAGGGAAAGCTGAGCTGAATCTTCTCCTGCTGTATGGCTGCGCTACGTCACGTGGTGCTCGGAGATATGTGGCTGTGTCAAAGGCGTACTTACCCTTTAAGGCGGTCCATATTTAGATTTGCTCAGCGAAAAGTATATTTGTGCATGTCTAGCAAAGTAAAGAGGAGCCAGATTTGGAATTGCTCTGAGAAGAATTCCCCTCATCGAATGACTCACGGGCATCTTTCCCACATTACTAAAATCGCAACATGTACACAACACTCCATCACACATAATCCACACCTTTCGTGCACCACGATATATTTTCCAGCATTTCACACCTTTATACGTCTGAGGTGTTTTTGTGTTATACGCGACATTTTTGTTTCACAAGGCCTCTCAGCCCTAATGGTAACAGCAGACATTATGACTTCCTTTCTTTTCCTTTCAGACACACCTTGAAAAAGAAACATGGTTTACTACAATCTCGAAATCTTAATTCATTCGGGAGGTCCATGTTTTGATTTGCCCAGCGAAAAGTGTAATTTTCCATGTCTAGCATAATAAAGAAGAGCCATATTTGGAGTTGGTCAAAAAGAAATGTCCTCATATTAAATAACTCATGGACCTCTTTACCGCGTGGACTAAAGTCACAACTTGTACACAACACTCGATCACACATGCTCCACACCATTCGTGGACTAATATATATTTTCTAGGATTTCACACGTTTCTATGTCTAAAGTGTTGTTGTGTTACATGCGACCACTTTGTTTCACAAGACCTCTAGACCGTAATGGTAAAAGCAGCCAGGTTTTAGTTCCTTTCTTTTCCTTTCGGACACACCTTAAAAATACACACGGTTACTATGGCATTGAAATCTTAATGCAATTGCGTGTCTCTTGACCAGCGCTAGGTTTCCACTATTCACAAGACGTGGAAATCCTGGCGAGAGCCGCAGAGAATTCCTTCTCTGTCTTCTACAGAACTTTGTGTGTTGATGTCTGGTGAAATTTAAACGCAGTGTAACAGACAAAGCGTTAACGGCCTTCACAGTGTTTTGCTGTCCACCGGGGTTAGCCAAACAGAACTGAAACCGTGCATTGGTCATAAATCCAATCCGGTTCCACTACTTGGAGGCATTCATGGCAGTATCCCACCAACGGCCGAATAATAAGCCGTGCCATGAAAGAATGATAAGTCCCCTCCGATCTCAGTCCAAAGAAACATTGTTACTATTCAGCGTTTACGAACTTGTTGCTAGAATGACCAAAGCACACATGTCGTCACTGAGCTAAAGTAACTTTATTCAAGGCAAATGATATGAGGCACCTGCGACGGACTGGCGACCTTGTCCAGGGTTTATCCCGCCTCTCGCCAGATGACTGCTGAAGATGGGCACCAGCCCCCAACAACCCTGCAAAAAGGATATATGGTATAGATAATGGATGGATGGTATGAGGCACGTGTAATACCGAAGGAAACTGTGCTCGGGGTTTTCACGAAGGGAAGTTGTCGAAGGCCAAGGAGACAGCAGTCCACGGCTTGAGCTCTGACTTAGTAACAAAGTTCAAAGCTTGTGTCTGCTTTAAGACAAATTGTAAGGGGCCCACGTAAAGGGCCACAGCATCAGGTTCTAGGTGGAGCTGAGGGTATTCATATGACTGTGACACGTTCCCTGATGGTCTAGTGGTCAGGATTCGGCGCTCTCACCGCCGCGGCCCGGGTTCGATTCCCGGTCAGGGAAAACCTTTTCGGTATGTGCGTGACACGTTCTCTTGGTGCAGTCTTTAAAGCATTATTGGTCATCATATACTTCTTCCTAGCCCCACCAAAGCACAAAGGTCTATACGCTGCCCAAGGAGAACGCCGTAAAAGGGGAGCGCTACATTGGACGTTTCAGAGCTCGTCCAGAAACAAACTTTGCTTGAGCTTTGAGTCGTAGGGTATCACTCAGCAGCCTAGAACTGTGGTCCCCAACCCTGGTCGTCAGGGCCCACTGTCCTACGTCTTTTAGAAGTTTCCCCCACTCCAACACAACTGACAGCATAACCTCCTTTAGCATGCTTCCAATTGCTGCAGAAGCCTGTTAATCACCCATTCAATTAAGACATGTGGGCAGCAGCAGGGGAACAGCGAAAACATGCAGCATAGTGGGCCCTGAAGGTCAGGGAAGGGGACCTCTGGCCTAGAAGACTGCCAGCCGTGACTGTACCTCGAGCTAAGGGTTAAAGCGTAGGGCTTCTTTCAGCTTTAAATCCATTCACGCATGCATCACGCTGAAAGAGGCACAGTGGGAAGTTCCAGATCAGGCTGACGAAGGAGAGGCATTGTCGAAAAAGGTTGCGATTTCAATGGCGAGCCTCTCCCTGATGGTCTAGTGGTCAGGATTCAGCGCTTTCACCGCTGCGGCCCGGGTTCGATTCCCGGTCAGGGAAAGCTGAGCTGAATCTTCTCCTGCTGTATGGCTGCGCTACGTCACGTGGTGCTCGGAGATATGTGGCTGTGTCAAAGGCATACTTACCCTTTAAGGCGGTCCATATTTAGATTTGCTCAGCGAAAAGTATATTTGTGCATGTCTAGCAAAGTAAAGAGGAGCCAGATTTGGAATTGCTCTGAGAAGAATTCCCCTCATCGAATGACTCACGGGCATCTTTCCCACATTACTAAAATCGCAACATGTACACAACACTCCATCACACATAATCCACACCTTTCGTGCACCACGATATATTTTCCAGCATTTCACACCTTTATACGTCTGAGGTGTTTTTGTGTTATACGCGACATTTTTGTTTCACAAGGCCTCTCAGCCCTAATGGTAACAGCAGACATTATGACTTCCTTTCTTTTCCTTTCAGACACACCTTGAAAAAGAAACATGGTTTACTACAATATCGAAATCTTAATTCATTCGGGAGGTCCATGTTTTGATTTGCCAAGAGAAAAGTGTAATTTTCCATGTCTAGCAAAATAAAGAAGAGCCATATTTGGAGTTGGTCAAAAAGAAATGTCCTCATATTAAATAACTCATGGACCTCTTTACCGCGTGGACTAAAGTCACAGCTTGTACACAACACTCGATCACACATACTCCACACCATTCGTGGACTAACATATATTTTCTAGGATTTCACACGTTTCTATGTCTAAAGTGTTGTTGTGTTACATGCGACCACTTTGTTTCACAAGACCTCTAGACCCTAATGGTAAAAGCAGCCAGGTTTTAGTTCCTTTCTTTTCCTTTCGGACACACCTTAAAAATACACACGGTTACTATGGCATTGAAATCTTAATGCAATTGCGTGTCTCTTGACCAGCGCTAGGTTTCCACTATTCACAAGACGTGGAAATCCTGGCGAGAGCCGCAGAGAATTCCTTCTCTGTCTTCTACAGAACTTTGTGTGTTGATGTCTGGTGAAATTTAAACGCAGTGTAACAGACAAAGCGTTAACGGCCTTCACAGTGTTTTGCTGTCCACCGGGGTTAGCCAAACAGAACTGAAACCGTGCATTGGTCATAAATCCAATCCGGTTCCACTGCTTGGAGGCATTCATAGCAGTATCCCACCAACGGCCGAATAATAAGCCGTGCCATGAAAGAATGATAAGTCCCCTCCGATCTCAGTCCAAAGAAACATTGTTACTATTCAGCGTTTACGAACTTGTTGCTAGAATGACCAAAGCACACATGTCGCCACTGAGCTAAAGTAACTTTATTCAAGGCAAATGATATGAGGCACCTGCGACGGACTGGCGACCTTGTCCAGGGTTTATCCCGCCTCTCGCCAGATGACTGCTGAAGATGGGCACCAGCCCCCAACAACCCTGCAAAAAGGATATATGGTATAGATAATGGATGGATGGTATGAGGCACGTGTAATACCGAAGGAAACTGTGCTCGGGGTTTTCACGAAGGGAAGTTGTCGAAGGCCAAGGAGACAGCAGTCCACGGCTTGAGCTCTGACTTAGTAACAAAGTTCAAAGCTTGTGTCTGCTTTAAGACAAATTGTAAGGGGCCCACTTAAAGGGCCACAGCATCAGGTTCTAGGTAGAGCTGAGGGTATTCATATGACTATGACACGTTCCCTGATGGTCTAGTGGTCAGGATTCGGCGCTCTCACCGCCGCGGCCCGGGTTCGATTCCCGGTCAGGGAAAACCTTTTCGGTATGCGCGTGACACGTTCTCTTGGGGCAGTCTTTAAAGCATTATTGGTCATCATATACTTCTTCCTAGCCCCACCAAAGCACAAAGGTCTATACGCTGCCCAAGGAGAACGCCGTAAAAGGGGAGCGCTACATTGGACGTGTCAGACCTCGTCCAGAAAAAAACTTTGCTTGAGCTTTGAGTCGTAGGGAATCACTCGGCAGCCTAGAACTGTGGTCCCCAACCCTGGTCGTCAGGGCCCACTGTCCTACGTCTTTTAGAAGTTTCCCCCACTCCAACACAACTGACAGCATTACCTCCTTTAGCATGCCTCCAATTGCTGCAGAAGCCTGTTAATCACCCATTCAATTAAGACATGTGGGCAGCAGCAGGGGAACAGCGAAAACATGCAGCATAGTGGGCCCTGAAGGTCAGGGAAGGGGACCTCTGGCCTAGAAGACTGCCAGCCGTGACTGTACCTCGAGCTAAGGGTTAAAGCGTAGGGCTTCTTTCAGCTTTAAATCCATTCACGCATGCATCACGCTGAAAGAGGCACAGTGGGAAGTTCCAGATCAGGCTGACGAAGGAGAGGCATTGTCGAAAAAGGTTGCGATTTCAATGGCGAGCTGCTCCCTGATGGTCTAGTGGTCAGGATTCAGCGCTTTCACCGCTGCGGCCCGGGTTCGATTCCCGGTCAGGGAAAGCTGAGCTGAATCTTCTCCTGCTGTATGGCTGCGCTACGTCACGTGGTGCTCGGAGATATGTGGCTGTGTCAAAGGCGTACTTACCCTTTAAGGCGGTCCATATTTAGATTTGCTCAGCGAAAAGTATATTTGTGCATGTCTAGCAAAGTAAAGAGGAGCCAGATTTGGAATTGCTCTGAGAAGAATTCCCCTCATCGAATGACTCACGGGCATCTTTCCCACATTACTAAAATCGCAACATGTACACAACACTCCATCACACATAATCCACACCTTTCGTGGACCACGATATATTTTCCAGCATTTCACACCTTTATACGTCTGAGGTGTTTTTGTGTTATACGCGACATTTTTGTTTCACAAGGCCTCTCAGCCCTAATGGTAACAGCAGACATTATGACTTCCTTTCTTTTCCTTTCAGACACACCTTGAAAAAGAAACATGGTTTACTACAATATCGAAATCTTAATTCATTCGGGAGGTCCATGTTTTGATTTGCCCAGCGAAAAGTGTAATTTTCCATGTCTAGCATAATAAAGAAGAGCCATATTTGGAGTTGGTCAAAAAGAAATGTCCCCATATTAAATAACTCATGGACCTCTTTACCGCGTGGACTAAAGTCACAACTTGTACACAACACTCGATCACACATGCTCCACACCATTCGTGGACTAATATATATTTTCTAGGATTTCACACGTTTCTATGTCTAAAGTGTTGTTGTGTTACATGCGACCACTTTGTTTCACAAGACCTCTAGACCCTAATGGTAAAAGCAGCCAGGTTTTAGTTCCTTTCTTTTCCTTTCGGACACACCTTAAAAATACACACGGTTACTATGGCATTGAAATCTTAATGCAATTGCGTGTCTCTTGACCAGCGCTAGGTTTCCACTATTCACAAGACGTGGAAATCCTGGCGAGAGCCGCAGAGAATTCCTTCTCTGTCTTCTACAGAACTTTGTGTGTTGATGTCTGGTGAAATTTAAACGCAGTGTAACAGACAAAGCGTTAACGGCCTTCACAGTGTTTTGCTGTCCACCGGGGTTAGCCAAACAGAACTGAAACCGTGCATTGGTCATAAATCCAATCCGGTTCCACTGCTTGGAGGCATTCATAGCAGTATCCCACCAACGGCCGAATAATAAGCCGTGCCATGAAAGAATGATAAGTCCCCTCCGATCTCAGTCCAAAGAAACATTGTTACTATTCAGCGTTTACGAACTTGTTGCTAGAATGACCAAAGCACACATGTCGCCACTGAGCTAAAGTAACTTTATTCAAGGCAAATGATATGAGGCACCTGCGACGGACTGGCGACCTTGTCCAGGGTTTATCCCGCCTCTCGCCAGATGACTGCTGAAGATGGGCACCAGCCCCCAACAACCCTGCAAAAAGGATATATGGTATAGATATTGGATGGATGGTATGAGGCACGTGTAATACCGAAGGAAACTGTGCTCGGGGTTTTCACGAAGGGAAGTTGTCGAAGGCCAAGGAGACAGCAGTCCACGGCTTGAGCTCTGACTTAGTAACAAAGTTCAAAGCTTGTGTCTGCTTTAAGACAAATTGTAAGGGGCCCACGTAAAGGGCCACAGCATCAGGTTCTAGGTGGAGCTGAGGGTATTCATATGACTGTGACACGTTCCCTGATGGTCTAGTGGTCAGGATTCGGCGCTCTCACCGCCGCGGCCCGGGTTCGATTCCCGGTCAGGGAAAACCTTTTCGGTATGCGCGTGACACGTTCTCTTGGTGCAGTCTTTAAAGCATTATTGGTCATCATATACTTCTTCCTAGCCCCACCAAAGCACAAAGGTCTATACGCTGCCCAAGGAGAACGCCGTAAAAGGGGAGCGCTACATTGGACGTGTCAGACCTCGTCCAGAAAAAAACTTTGCTTGAGCTTTGAGTCGTAGGGAATCACTCGGCAGCCTAGAACTGTGGTCCCCAACCCTGGTCGTCAGGGCCCACTGTCCTACGTCTTTTAGAAGTTTCCCCCACTCCAACACAACTGACAGCATTACTTCCTTTAGCATGCCTCCAATTGCTGCAGAAGCCTGTTAATCACCCGTTCAATTAAGACATGTGGGCAGCAGCAGGGGAACAGCGAAAACATGCAGCATAGTGGGCCCTGAAGGTCAGGGAAGGGGACCTCTGGCCTAGAAGACTGCCAGCCGTGACTGTACCTCGAGCTAAGGGTTAAAGCGTAGGGCTTCTTTCAGCTTTAAATCCATTCACGCATGCATCACGCTGAAAGAGGCACAGTGGGAAGTTCCAGATCAGGCTGACGAAGGAGAGGCATTGTCGAAAAAGGTTGCGATTTCAATGGCGAGCTGCTCCCTGATGGTCTAGTGGTCAGGATTCAGCGCTTTCACCGCTGCGGCCCGGGTTCGATTCCCGGTCAGGGAAAGCTGAGCTGAATCTTCTCCTGCTGTATGGCTGCGCTACGTCACGTGGTGCTCGGAGATATGTGGCTGTGTCAAAGGCGTACTTACCCTTTAAGGCGGTCCATATTTAGATTTGCTCAGCGAAAAGTATATTTGTGCATGTCTAGCAAAGTAAAGAGGAGCCAGATTTGGAATTGCTCTGAAAAGAATTCCCCTCATCGAATGACTCACGGGCATCTTTCCCACATTACTAAAATCGCAACATGTACACAACACTCCATCACACATAATCCACACCTTTCGTGGACCACGATATATTTTCCAGCATTTCACACCTTTATACGTCTGAGGTGTTTTTGTGTTATACGCGACATTTTTGTTTCACAAGGCCTCTCAGCCCTAATGGTAACAGCAGACATTATGACTTCCTTTCTTTTCCTTTCAGACACACCTTGAAAAAGAAACATGGTTTACTACAATATCGAAATCTTAATTCATTCGGGAGGTCCATGTTTTGATTTGCCCAGCGAAAAGTGTAATTTTCCATGTCTAGCATAATAAAGAAGAGCCATATTTGGAGTTGGTCAAAAAGAAATGTCCCCATATTAAATAACTCATGGACCTCTTTACCGCGTGGACTAAAGTCACAACTTGTACACAACACTCGATCACACATGCTCCACACCATTCGTGGACTAATATATATTTTCTAGGATTTCACACGTTTCTATGTCTAAAGTGTTGTTGTGTTACATGCGACCACTTTGTTTCACAAGACCTCTAGACCCTAATGGTAAAAGCAGCCAGGTTTTAGTTCCTTTCTTTTCCTTTCGGACACACCTTAAAAATACACACGGTTACTATGGCATTGAAATCTTAATGCAATTGCGTGTCTCTTGACCAGCGCTAGGTTTCCACTATTCACAAGACGTGGAAATCCTGGCGAGAGCCGCAGAGAATTCCTTCTCTGTCTTCTACAGAACTTTGTGTGTTGATGTCTGGTGAAATTTAAACGCAGTGTAACAGACAAAGCGTTAACGGCCTTCACAGTGTTTTGCTGTCCACCGGGGTTAGCCAAACAGAACTGAAACCGTGCATTGGTCATAAATCCAATCCGGTTCCACTGCTTGGAGGCATTCATAGCAGTATCCCACCAACGGCCGAATAATAAGCCGTGCCATGAAAGAATGATAAGTCCCCTCCGATCTCAGTCCAAAGAAACATTGTTACTATTCAGCGTTTACGAACTTGTTGCTAGAATGACCAAAGCACACATGTCGCCACTGAGCTAAAGTAACTTTATTCAAGGCAAATGATATGAGGCACCTGCGACGGACTGGCGACCTTGTCCAGGGTTTATCCCGCCTCTCGCCAGATGACTGCTGAAGATGGGCACCAGCCCCCAACAACCCTGCAAAAAGGATATATGGTATAGATATTGGATGGATGGTATGAGGCACGTGTAATACCGAAGGAAACTGTGCTCGGGGTTTTCACGAAGGGAAGTTGTCGAAGGCCAAGGAGACAGCAGTCCACGGCTTGAGCTCTGACTTAGTAACAAAGTTCAAAGCTTGTGTCTGCTTTAAGACAAATTGTAAGGGGCCCACGTAAAGGGCCACAGCATCAGGTTCTAGGTGGAGCTGAGGGTATTCATATGACTGTGACACGTTCCCTGATGGTCTAGTGGTCAGGATTCGGCGCTCTCACCGCCGCGGCCCGGGTTCGATTCCCGGTCAGGGAAAACCTTTTCGGTATGCGCGTGACACGTTCTCTTGGTGCAGTCTTTAAAGCATTATTGGTCATCATATACTTCTTCCTAGCCCCACCAAAGCACAAAGGTCTATACGCTGCCCAAGGAGAACGCCGTAAAAGGGGAGCGCTACATTGGACGTGTCAGACCTCGTCCAGAAAAAAACTTTGCTTGAGCTTTGAGTCGTAGGGAATCACTCGGCAGCCTAGAACTGTGGTCCCCAACCCTGGTCGTCAGGGCCCACTGTCCTACGTCTTTTAGAAGTTTCCCCCACTCCAACACAACTGACAGCATTACTTCCTTTAGCATGCCTCCAATTGCTGCAGAAGCCTGTTAATCACCCGTTCAATTAAGACATGTGGGCAGCAGCAGGGGAACAGCGAAAACATGCAGCATAGTGGGCCCTGAAGGTCAGGGAAGGGGACCTCTGGCCTAGAAGACTGCCAGCCGTGACTGTACCTCGAGCTAAGGGTTAAAGCGTAGGGCTTCTTTCAGCTTTAAATCCATTCACGCATGCATCACGCTGAAAGAGGCACAGTGGGAAGTTCCAGATCAGGCTGACGAAGGAGAGGCATTGTCGAAAAAGGTTGCGATTTCAATGGCGAGCTGCTCCCTGATGGTCTAGTGGTCAGGATTCAGCGCTTTCACCGCTGCGGCCCGGGTTCGATTCCCGGTCAGGGAAAGCTGAGCTGAATCTTCTCCTGCTGTATGGCTGCGCTACGTCACGTGGTGCTCGGAGATATGTGGCTGTGTCAAAGGCGTACTTACCCTTTAAGGCGGTCCATATTTAGATTTGCTCAGCGAAAAGTATATTTGTGCATGTCTAGCAAAGTAAAGAGGAGCCAGATTTGGAATTGCTCTGAAAAGAATTCCCCTCATCGAATGACTCACGGGCATCTTTCCCACATTACTAAAATCGCAACATGTACACAACACTCCATCACACATAATCCACACCTTTCGTGGACCACGATATATTTTCCAGCATTTCACACCTTTATACGTCTGAGGTGTTTTTGTGTTATACGCGACATTTTTGTTTCACAAGGCCTCTCAGCCCTAATGGTAACAGCAGACATTATGACTTCCTTTCTTTTCCTTTCAGACACACCTTGAAAAAGAAACATGGTTTACTACAATCTCGAAATCTTAATTCATTCGGGAGGTCCATGTTTTGATTTGCCCAGCGAAAAGTGTAATTTTCCATGTCTAGCATAATAAAGAAGAGCCATATTTGGAGTTGGTCAAAAAGAAATGTCCCCATATTAAATAACTCATGGACCTCTTTACCGCGTGGACTAAAGTCACAACTTGTACACAACACTCGATCACACATGCTCCACACCATTCGTGGACTAATATATATTTTCTAGGATTTCACACGTTTCTATGTCTAAAGTGTTGTTGTGTTACATGCGACCACTTTGTTTCACAAGACCTCTAGACCCTAATGGTAAAAGCAGCCAGGTTTTAGTTCCTTTCTTTTCCTTTCGGACACACCTTAAAAATACACACGGTTACTATGGCATTGAAATCTTAATGCAATTGCGTGTCTCTTGACCAGCGCTAGGTTTCCACTATTCACAAGACGTGGAAATCCTGGCGAGAGCCGCAGAGAATTCCTTCTCTGTCTTCTACAGAACTTTGTGTGTTGATGTCTGGTGAAATTTAAACGCAGTGTAACAGACAAAGCGTTAACGGCCTTCACAGTGTTTTGCTGTCCACCGGGGTTAGCCAAACAGAACTGAAACCGTGCATTGGTCATAAATCCAATCCGGTTCCACTGCTTGGAGGCATTCATAGCAGTATCCCACCAACGGCCGAATAATAAGCCGTGCCATGAAAGAATGATAAGTCCCCTCCGATCTCAGTCCAAAGAAACATTGTTACTATTCAGCGTTTACGAACTTGTTGCTAGAATGACCAAAGCACACATGTCGCCACTGAGCTAAAGTAACTTTATTCAAGGCAAATGATATGAGGCACCTGCGACGGACTGGCGACCTTGTCCAGGGTTTATCCCGCCTCTCGCCAGATGACTGCTGAAGATGGGCACCAGCCCCCAACAACCCTGCAAAAAGGATATATGGTATAGATATTGGATGGATGGTATGAGGCACGTGTAATACCGAAGGAAACTGTGCTCGGGGTTTTCACGAAGGGAAGTTGTCGAAGGCCAAGGAGACAGCAGTCCACGGCTTGAGCTCTGACTTAGTAACAAAGTTCAAAGCTTGTGTCTGCTTTAAGACAAATTGTAAGGGGCCCACGTAAAGGGCCACAGCATCAGGTTCTAGGTGGAGCTGAGGGTATTCATATGACTGTGACACGTTCCCTGATGGTCTAGTGGTCAGGATTCGGCGCTCTCACCGCCGCGGCCCGGGTTCGATTCCCGGTCAGGGAAAACCTTTTCGGTATGCGCGTGACACGTTCTCTTGGTGCAGTCTTTAAAGCATTATTGGTCATCATATACTTCTTCCTAGCCCCACCAAAGCACAAAGGTCTATACGCTGCCCAAGGAGAACGCCGTAAAAGGGCAGCGCTACATTGGACGTGTCAGACCTCGTCCAGAAAAAAACTTTGCTTGAGCTTTGAGTCGTAGGGAATCACTCGGCAGCCTAGAACTGTGGTCCCCAACCCTGGTCGTCAGGGCCCACTGTCCTACGTCTTTTAGAAGTTTCCCCCACTCCAACACAACTGACAGCATTACTTCCTTTAGCATGCCTCCAATTGCTGCAGAAGCCTGTTAATCACCCGTTCAATTAAGACATGTGGGCAGCAGCAGGGGAACAGCGAAAACATGCAGCATAGTGGGCCCTGAAGGTCAGGGAAGGGGACCTCTGGCCTAGAAGACTGCCAGCCGTGACTGTACCTCGAGCTAAGGGTTAAAGCGTAGGGCTTCTTTCAGCTTTAAATCCATTCACGCATGCATCACGCTGAAAGAGGCACAGTGGGAAGTTCTAGATCAGGCTGACGAAGGAGAGGCATTGTCGAAAAAGGTTGCGATTTCAATGGCGAGCTGCTCCCTGATGGTCTAGTGGTCAGGATTCAGCACTTTCACCGCTGCGGCCCGGGTTCGATTCCCGGTCAGGGAAAGCTGAGCTGAATCTTCTCCTGCTGTATGGCTGCGCTACGTCACGTGGTGCTCGGAGATATGTGGCTGTGTCAAAGGCGTACTTACCCTTTAAGGCGCTCCATATTTAGATTTGCTCAGCGAAAAGTATATTTGTGCATGTCTAGCAAAGTAAAGAGGAGCCAGATTTGGAATTGCTCTGAAAAGAATTTCCCTCATCGAATGACTCACGGGCATCTTTCCCACATTACTAAAATCGCAACATGTACACAACACTCCATCACACATAATCCACACCTTTCGTGGACCACGATATATTTTCCAGCATTTTACACCTTTATACGTCTGAGGTGTTTTTGTGTTATACGCGACATTTTTGTTTCACAAGGCCTCTCAGCCCTAATGGTAACAGCAGACATTATGACTTCCTTTCTTTTCCTTTCAGACACACCTTGAAAAAGAAACATGGTTTACTACAATCTCGAAATCTTAATTCATTCGGGAGGTCCATGTTTTGATTTGCCCAGCGAAAAGTGTAATTTTCCATGTCTAGCATAATAAAGAAGAGCCATATTTGGAGTTGGTCAAAAAGAAATGTCCCCATATTAAATAACTCATGGACCTCTTTACCGCGTGGACTAAAGTCACAACTTGTACACAACACTCGATCACACATGCTCCACACCATTCGTGGACTAATATATATTTTCTAGGATTTCACACGTTTCTATGTCTAAAGTGTTGTTGTGTTACATGCGACCACTTTGTTTCACAAGACCTCTAGACCCTAATGGTAAAAGCAGCCAGGTTTTAGTTCCTTTCTTTTCCTTTCGGACACACCTTAAAAATACACACGGTTACTATGGCATTGAAATCTTAATGCAATTGCGTGTCTCTTGACCAGCGCTAGGTTTCCACTATTCACAAGACGTGGAAATCCTGGCGAGAGCCGCAGAGAATTCCTTCTCTGTCTTCTACAGAACTTTGTGTGTTGATGTCTGGTGAAATTTAAACGCAGTGTAACAGACAAAGCGTTAACGGCCTTCACAGTGTTTTGCTGTCCACCGGGGTTAGCCAAACAGAACTGAAACCGTGCATTGGTCATAAATCCAATCCGGTTCCACTGCTTGGAGGCATTCATAGCAGTATCCCACCAACGGCCGAATAATAAGCCGTGGCATGAAAGAATGATAAGTCCCCTCCGATCTCAGTCCAAAGAAACATTGTTACTATTCAGCGTTTACGAACTTGTTGCTAGAATGACCAAAGCACACATGTCGCCACTGAGCTAAAGTAACTTTATTCAAGGCAAATGATATGAGGCACCTGCGACGGACTGGCGACCTTGTCCAGGGTTTATCCCGCCTCTCGCCAGATGACTGCTGAAGATGGGCACCAGCCCCCAACAACCCTGCAAAAAGGATATATGGTATAGATAATGGATGGATGGTATGAGGCACGTGTAATACCGAAGGAAACTGTGCTCGGGGTTTTCACGAAGGGAAGTTGTCGAAGGCCAAGGAGACAGCAGTCCACGGCTTGAGCTCTGACTTAGTAACAAAGTTCAAAGCTTGTGTCTGCTTTAAGACAAATTGTAAGGGGCCCACAGCATCAGGTTCTAGGTGGAGCTGAGGGTATTCATATGACTGTGACACGTTCCCTGATGGTCTAGTGGTCAGGATTCGGCGCTCTCACCGCCGCGGCCCGGGTTCGATTCCCGGTCAGGGAAAACCTTTTCGGTATGCGCGTGACACGTTCTCTTGGTGCAGTCTTTAAAGCATTATTGGTCATCATATACTTCTTCCTAGCCCCACCAAAGCACAAAGGTCTATACGCTGCCCAAGGAGAACGCCGTAAAAGGGTAGCGCTACATTGGACGTGTCAGACCTCGTCCAGAAACAAACTTTGCTTGAGCTTTGAGTCGTAGGGAATCACTCGGCAGCCTAGAACTGTGGTCCCCAACCCTGGTCGTCAGGGCCCACTGTCCTACGTCTTTTAGAAGTTTCCCCCACTCCAACACAACTGACAGCATTACTTCCTTTAGCATGCCTCCAATTGCTGCAGAAGCCTGTTAATCACCCGTTCAATTAAGACATGTGGGCAGCAGCAGGGGAACAGCGAAAACATGCAGCATAGTGGGGCCTGAAGGTCAGGGAAGGGGACCTCTGGCCTAGAAGACTGCCAGCCGTGACTGTACCTCGAGCTAAGGGTTAAAGCGTAGGGCTTCTTTCAGCTTTAAATCCATTCACGCATGCATCACGCTGAAAGAGGCACAGTGGGAAGTTCCAGATCAGGCTGACGAAGGAGAGGCATTGTCGAAAAAGGTTGCGATTTCAATGGCGAGCTGCTCCCTGATGGTCTAGTGGTCAGGATTCAGCGCTTTCACCGCTGCGGCCCGGGTTCGATTCCCGGTCAGGGAAAGCTGAGCTGAATCTTCTCCTGCTGTATGGCTGCGCTACGTCACGTGGTGCTCGGAGATATGTGGCTGTGTCAAAGGCGTACTTACCCTTTAAGGCGGTCCATATTTAGATTTGCTCAGCGAAAAGTATATTTGTGCATGTCTAGCAAAGTAAAGAGGAGCCAGATTTGGAATTGCTCTGAAAAGAATTCCCCTCATCGAATGACTCACGGGCATCTTTCCCACATTACTAAAATCGCAACATGTACACAACACTCCATCACACATAATCCACACCTTTCGTGGACCACGATATATTTTCCAGCATTTCACACCTTTATACGTCTGAGGTGTTTTTGTGTTATACGCGACATTTTTGTTTCACAAGGCCTCTCAGCCCTAATGGTAACAGCAGACATTATGACTTCCTTTCTTTTCCTTTCAGACACACCTTGAAAAAGAAACATGGTTTACTACAATCTCGAAATCTTAATTCATTCGGGAGGTCCATGTTTTGATTTGCCCAGCGAAAAGTGTAATTTTCCATGTCTAGCATAATAAAGAAGAGCCATATTTGGAGTTGGTCAAAAAGAAATGTCCCCATATTAAATAACTCATGGACCTCTTTACCGCGTGGACTAAAGTCACAACTTGTACACAACACTCGATCACACATGCTCCACACCATTCGTGGACTAATATATATTTTCTAGGATTTCACACGTTTCTATGTCTAAAGTGTTGTTGTGTTACATGCGACCACTTTGTTTCACAAGACCTCTAGACCCTAATGGTAAAAGCAGCCAGGTTTTAGTTCCTTTCTTTTCCTTTCGGACACACCTTAAAAATACACACGGTTACTATGGCATTGAAATCTTAATGCAATTGCGTGTCTCTTGACCAGCGCTAGGTTTCCACTATTCACAAGACGTGGAAATCCTGGCGAGAGCCGCAGAGAATTCCTTCTCTGTCTTCTACAGAACTTTGTGTGTTGATGTCTGGTGAAATTTAAACGCAGTGTAACAGACAAAGCGTTAACGGCCTTCACAGTGTTTTGCTGTCCACCGGGGTTAGCCAAACAGAACTGAAACCGTGCATTGGTCATAAATCCAATCCGGTTCCACTGCTTGGAGGCATTCATAGCAGTATCCCACCAACGGCCGAATAATAAGCCGTGCCATGAAAGAATGATAAGTCCCCTCCGATCTCAGTCCAAAGAAACATTGTTACTATTCAGCGTTTACGAACTTGTTGCTAGAATGACCAAAGCACACATGTCGCCACTGAGCTAAAGTAACTTTATTCAAGGCAAATGATATGAGGCACCTGCGACGGACTGGCGACCTTGTCCAGGGTTTATCCCGCCTCTCGCCAGATGACTGCTGAAGATGGGCACCAGCCCCCAACAACCCTGCAAAAAGGATATATGGTATAGATAATGGATGGATGGTATGAGGCACGTGTAATACCGAAGGAAACTGTGCTCGGGGTTTTCACGAAGGGAAGTTGTCGAAGGCCAAGGAGACAGCAGTCCACGGCTTGAGCTCTGACTTAGTAACAAAGTTCAAAGCTTGTGTCTGCTTTAAGACAAATTGTAAGGGGCCCACGTAAAGGGCCACAGCATCAGGTTCTAGGTGGAGCTGAGGGTATTCATATGACTGTGACACGTTCCCTGATGGTCTAGTGGTCAGGATTCGGCGCTCTCACCGCCGCGGCCCGGGTTCGATTCCCGGTCAGGGAAAACCTTTTCGGTATGCGCGTGACACGTTCTCTTGGTGCAGTCTTTAAAGCATTATTGGTCATCATATACTTCTTCCTAGCCCCACCAAAGCACAAAGGTCTATACGCTGCCCAAGGAGAACGCCGTAAAAGGGGAGCGCTACATTGGACGTTTCAGACCTCGTCCAGAAACAAACTTTGCTTGAGCTTTGAGTCGTAGGGAATCACTCGGCAGCCTAGAACTGTGGTCCCCAACCCTGGTCGTCAGGGCCCACTGTCCTACGTCTTTTAGAAGTTTCCCCCACTCCAACACAACTGACAGCATTACTTCCTTTAGCATGCCTCCAATTGCTGCAGAAGCCTGTTAATCACCCGTTCAATTAAGACATGTGGGCAGCAGCAGGGGAACAGCGAAAACATGCAGCATAGTGGGCCCTGAAGGTCAGGGAAGGGGACCTCTGGCCTAGAAGACTGCCAGCCGTGACTGTACCTCGAGCTAAGGGTTAAAGCGTAGGGCTTCTTTCAGCTTTAAATCCATTCACGCATGCATCACGCTGAAAGAGGCACAGTGGGAAGTTCCAGATCAGGCTGACGAAGGAGAGGCATTGTCGAAAAAGGTTGCGATTTCAATGGCGAGCTGCTCCCTGATGGTCTAGTGGTCAGGATTCAGCGCTTTCACCGCTGCGGCCCGGGTTCGATTCCCAGTCAGGGAAAGCTGAGCTGAATCTTCTCCTGCTGTATGGCTGCGCTACGTCACGTGGTGCTCGGAGATATGTGGCTGTGTCAAAGGCGTACTTACCCTTTAAGGCGGTCCATATTTAGATTTGCTCAGCGAAAAGTATATTTGTGCATGTCTAGCAAAGTAAAGAGGAGCCAGATTTGGAATTGCTCTGAAAAGAATTCCCCTCATCGAATGACTCACGGGCATCTTTCCCACATTACTAAAATCGCAACATGTACACAACACTCCATCACACATAATCCACACCTTTCGTGGACCACGATATATTTTCCAGCATTTCACACCTTTATACGTCTGAGGTGTTTTTGTGTTATACGCGACATTTTTGTTTCACAAGGCCTCTCAGCCCTAATGGTAACAGCAGACATTATGACTTCCTTTCTTTTCCTTTCAGACACACCTTGAAAAAGAAACATGGTTTACTACAATATCGAAATCTTAATTCATTCGGGAGGTCCATGTTTTGATTTGCCCAGCGAAAAGTGTAATTTTCCATGTCTAGCATAATAAAGAAGAGCCATATTTGGAGTTGGTCAAAAAGAAATGTCCCCATATTAAATAACTCATGGACCTCTTTACCGCGTGGACTAAAGTCACAACTTGTACACAACACTCGATCACACATGCTCCACACCATTCGTGGACTAATATATATTTTCTAGGATTTCACACGTTTCTATGTCTAAAGTGTTGTTGTGTTACATGCGACCACTTTGTTTCACAAGACCTCTAGACCCTAATGGTAAAAGCAGCCAGGTTTTAGTTCCTTTCTTTTCCTTTCGGACACACCTTAAAAATACACACGGTTACTATGGCATTGAAATCTTAATGCAATTGCGTGTCTCTTGACCAGCGCTAGGTTTCCACTATTCACAAGACGTGGAAATCCTGGCGAGAGCCGCAGAGAATTCCTTCTCTGTCTTCTACAGAACTTTGTGTGTTGATGTCTGGTGAAATTTAAACGCAGTGTAACAGACAAAGCGTTAACGGCCTTCACAGTGTTTTGCTGTCCACCGGGGTTAGCCAAACAGAACTGAAACCGTGCATTGGTCATAAATCCAATCCGGTTCCACTGCTTGGAGGCATTCATAGCAGTATCCCACCAACGGCCGAATAATAAGCCGTGCCATGAAAGAATGATAAGTCCCCTCCGATCTCAGTCCAAAGAAACATTGTTACTATTCAGCGTTTACGAACTTGTTGCTAGAATGACCAAAGCACACATGTCGCCACTGAGCTAAAGTAACTTTATTCAAGGCAAATGATATGAGGCACCTGCGACGGACTGGCGACCTTGTCCAGGGTTTATCCCGCCTCTCGCCAGATGACTGCTGAAGATGGGCACCAGCCCCCAACAACCCTGCAAAAAGGATATATGGTATAGATATTGGATGGATGGTATGAGGCACGTGTAATACCGAAGGAAACTGTGCTCGGGGTTTTCACGAAGGGAAGTTGTCGAAGGCCAAGGAGACAGCAGTCCACGGCTTGAGCTCTGACTTAGTAACAAAGTTCAAAGCTTGTGTCTGCTTTAAGACAAATTGTAAGGGGCCCACGTAAAGGGCCACAGCATCAGGTTCTAGGTGGAGCTGAGGGTATTCATATGACTGTGACACGTTCCCTGATGGTCTAGTGGTCAGGATTCGGCGCTCTCACCGCCGCGGCCCGGGTTCGATTCCCGGTCAGGGAAAACCTTTTCGGTATGCGCGTGACACGTTCTCTTGGTGCAGTCTTTAAAGCATTATTGGTCATCATATACTTCTTCCTAGCCCCACCAAAGCACAAAGGTCTATACGCTGCCCAAGGAGAACGCCGTAAAAGGGCAGCGCTACATTGGACGTGTCAGACCTCGTCCAGAAAAAAACTTTGCTTGAGCTTTGAGTCGTAGGGAATCACTCGGCAGCCTAGAACTGTGGTCCCCAACCCTGGTCGTCAGGGCCCACTGTCCTACGTCTTTTAGAAGTTTCCCCCACTCCAACACAACTGACAGCATTACTTCCTTTAGCATGCCTCCAATTGCTGCAGAAGCCTGTTAATCACCCGTTCAATTAAGACATGTGGGCAGCAGCAGGGGAACAGCGAAAACATGCAGCATAGTGGGCCCTGAAGGTCAGGGAAGGGGACCTCTGGCCTAGAAGACTGCCAGCCGTGACTGTACCTCGAGCTAAGGGTTAAAGCGTAGGGCTTCTTTCAGCTTTAAATCCATTCACGCATGCATCACGCTGAAAGAGGCACAGTGGGAAGTTCTAGATCAGGCTGACGAAGGAGAGGCATTGTGGAAAAAGGTTGCGATTTCAATGGCGAGCTGCTCCCTGATGGTCTAGTGGTCAGGATTCAGCGCTTTCACCGCTGCGGCCCGGGTTCGATTCCCGGTCAGGGAAAGCTGAGCTGAATCTTCTCCTGCTGTATGGCTGCGCTACGTCACGTGGTGCTCGGAGATATGTGGCTGTGTCAAAGGCGTACTTACCCTTTAAGGCGCTCCATATTTAGATTTGCTCAGCGAAAAGTATATTTGTGCATGTCTAGCAAAGTAAAGAGGAGCCAGATTTGGAATTGCTCTGAAAAGAATTTCCCTCATCGAATGACTCACGGGCATCTTTCCCACATTACTAAAATCGCAACATGTACACAACACTCCATCACACATAATCCACACCTTTCGTGGACCACGATATATTTTCCAGCATTTCACACCTTTATACGTCTGAGGTGTTTTTGTGTTATACGCGACATTTTTGTTTCACAAGGCCTCTCAGCCCTAATGGTAACAGCAGACATTATGACTTCCTTTCTTTTCCTTTCAGACACACCTTGAAAAAGAAACATGGTTTACTACAATCTCGAAATCTTAATTCATTCGGGAGGTCCATGTTTTGATTTGCCCAGCGAAAAGTGTAATTTTCCATGTCTAGCATAATAAAGAAGAGCCATATTTGGAGTTGGTCAAAAAGAAATGTCCCCATATTAAATAACTCATGGACCTCTTTACCGCGTGGACTAAAGTCACAACTTGTACACAACACTCGATCACACATGCTCCACACCATTCGTGGACTAATATATATTTTCTAGGATTTCACACGTTTCTATGTCTAAAGTGTTGTTGTGTTACATGCGACCACTTTGTTTCACAAGACCTCTAGACCCTAATGGTAAAAGCAGCCAGGTTTTAGTTCCTTTCTTTTCCTTTCGGACACACCTTAAAAATACACACGGTTACTATGGCATTGAAATCTTAATGCAATTGCGTGTCTCTTGACCAGCGCTAGGTTTCCACTATTCACAAGACGTGGAAATCCTGGCGAGAGCCGCAGAGAATTCCTTCTCTGTCTTCTACAGAACTTTGTGTGTTGATGTCTGGTGAAATTTAAACGCAGTGTAACAGACAAAGCGTTAACGGCCTTCACAGTGTTTTGCTGTCCACCAGGGTTAGCCAAACAGAACTGAAACCGTGCATTGGTCATAAATCCAATCCGGTTCCACTGCTTGGAGGCATTCATAGCAGTATCCCACCAACGGCCGAATAATAAGCCGTGGCATGAAAGAATGATAAGTCCCCTCCGATCTCAGTCCAAAGAAACATTGTTACTATTCAGCGTTTACGAACTTGTTGCTAGAATGACCAAAGCACACATGTCGCCACTGAGCTAAAGTAACTTTATTCAAGGCAAATGATATGAGGCACCTGCGACGGACTGGCGACCTTGTCCAGGGTTTATCCCGCCTCTCGCCAGATGACTGCTGAAGATGGGCACCAGCCCCCAACAACCCTGCAAAAAGGATATATGGTATAGATAATGGATGGATGGTATGAGGCACGTGTAATACCGAAGGAAACTGTGCTCGGGGTTTTCACGAAGGGAAGTTGTCGAAGGCCAAGGAGACAGCAGTCCACGGCTTGAGCTCTGACTTAGTAACAAAGTTCAAAGCTTGTGTCTGCTTTAAGACAAATTGTAAGGGGCCCACGTAAAGGGCCACAGCATCAGGTTCTAGGTGGAGCTGAGGGTATTCATATGACTGTGACACGTTCCCTGATGGTCTAGTGGTCAGGATTCGGCGCTCTCACCGCCGCGGCCCGGGTTCGATTCCCGGTCAGGGAAAACCTTTTCGGTATGCGCGTGACACGTTCTCTTGGTGCAGTCTTTAAAGCATTATTGGTCATCATATACTTCTTCCTAGCCCCACCAAAGCACAAAGGTCTATACGCTGCCCAAGGAGAACGCCGTAAAAGGGGAGCGCTACATTGGACGTGTCAGACCTCGTCCAGAAAAAAACTTTGCTTGAGCTTTGAGTCGTAGGGAATCACTCGGCAGCCTAGAACTGTGGTCCCCAACCCTGGTCGTCAGGGCCCACTGTCCTACGTCTTTTAGAAGTTTCCCCCACTCCAACACAACTGACAGCATTACTTCCTTTAGCATGCCTCCAATTGCTGCAGAAGCCTGTTAATCACCCGTTCAATTAAGACATGTGGGCAGCAGCAGGGGAACAGCGAAAACATGCAGCATAGTGGGCCCTGAAGGTCAGGGAAGGGGACCTCTGGCCTAGAAGACTGCCAGCCGTGACTGTACCTCGAGCTAAGGGTTAAAGCGTAGGGCTTCTTTCAGCTTTAAATCCATTCACGCATGCATCACGCTGAAAGAGGCACAGTGGGAAGTTCCAGATCAGGCTGACGAAGGAGAGGCATTGTCGAAAAAGGTTGCGATTTCAATGGCGAGCTGCTCCCTGATGGTCTAGTGGTCAGGACTCAGCGCTTTCACCGCTGCGGCCCGGGTTCGATTCCCGGTCAGGGAAAGCTGAGCTGAATCTTCTCCTGCTGTATGGCTGCGCTACGTCACGTGGTGCTCGGAGATATGTGGCTGTGTCAAAGGCGTACTTACCCTTTAAGGCGGTCCATATTTAGATTTGCTCAGCGAAAAGTATATTTGTGCATGTCTAGCAAGTAAAGAGGAGCCAGATTTGGAATTGCTCTGAAAAGAATTCCCCTCATCGAATGACTCACGGGCATCTTTCCCACATTACTAAAATCGCAACATGTACACAACACTCCATCACACATAATCCACACCTTTCGTGGACCACGATATATTTTCCAGCATTTCACACCTTTATACGTCTGAGGTGTTTTTGTGTTATACGCGACATTTTTGTTTCACAAGGCCTCTCAGCCCTAATGGTAACAGCAGACATTATGACTTCCTTTCTTTTCCTTTCAGACACACCTTGAAAAAGAAACATGGTTTACTACAATCTCGAAATCTTAATTCATTCGGGAGGTCCATGTTTTGATTTGCCCAGCGAAAAGTGTAATTTTCCATGTCTAGCATAATAAAGAAGAGCCATATTTGGAGTTGGTCAAAAAGAAATGTCCCCATATTAAATAACTCATGGACCTCTTTACCGCGTGGACTAAAGTCACAACTTGTACACAACACTCGATCACACATGCTCCACACCATTCGTGGACTAATATATATTTTCTAGGATTTCACACGTTTCTATGTCTAAAGTGTTGTTGTGTTACATGCGACCACTTTGTTTCACAAGACCTCTAGACCCTAATGGTAAAAGCAGCCAGGTTTTAGTTCCTTTCTTTTCCTTTCGGACACACCTTAAAAATACACACGGTTACTATGGCATTGAAATCTTAATGCAATTGCGTGTCTCTTGACCAGCGCTAGGTTTCCACTATTCACAAGACGTGGAAATCCTGGCGAGAGCCGCAGAGAATTCCTTCTCTGTCTTCTACAGAACTTTGTGTGTTGATGTCTGGTGAAATTTAAACGCAGTGTAACAGACAAAGCGTTAACGGCCTTCACAGTGTTTTGCTGTCCACCGGGGTTAGCCAAACAGAACTGAAACCGTGCATTGGTCATAAATCCAATCCGGTTCCACTGCTTGGAGGCATTCATAGCAGTATCCCACCAACGGCCGAATAATAAGCCGTGCCATGAAAGAATGATAAGTCCCCTCCGATCTCAGTCCAAAGAAACATTGTTACTATTCAGCGTTTACGAACTTGTTGCTAGAATGACCAAAGCACACATGTCGCCACTGAGCTAAAGTAACTTTATTCAAGGCAAATGATATGAGGCACCTGCGACGGACTGGCGACCTTGTCCAGGGTTTATCCCGCCTCTCGCCAGATGACTGCTGAAGATGGGCACCAGCCCCCAACAACCCTGCAAAAAGGATATATGGTATAGATAATGGATGGATGGTATGAGGCACGTGTAATACCGAAGGAAACTGTGCTCGGGGTTTTCACGAAGGGAAGTTGTCGAAGGCCAAGGAGACAGCAGTCCACGGCTTGAGCTCTGACTTAGTAACAAAGTTCAAAGCTTGTGTCTGCTTTAAGATAAATTGTAAGGGGCCCACGTAAAGGGCCACAGCATCAGGTTCTAGGTGGAGCTGAGGGTATTCATATGACTGTGACACGTTCCCTGATGGTCTAGTGGTCAGGATTCGGCGCTCTCACCGCCGCGGCCCGGGTTCGATTCCCGGTCAGGGAAAACCTTTTCGGTATGCGCGTGACACGTTCTCTTGGTGCAGTCTTTAAAGCATTATTGGTCATCATATACTTCTTCCTAGCCCCACCAAAGCACAAAGGTCTATACGCTGCCCAAGGAGAACGCCGTAAAAGGGGAGCGCTACATTGGACGTGTCAGACCTCGTCCAGAAAAAAACTTTGCTTGAGCTTTGAGTCGTAGGGAATCACTCGGCAGCCTAGAACTGTGGTCCCCAACCCTGGTCGTCAGGGCCCACTGTCCTACGTCTTTTAGAAGTTTCCCCCACTCCAACACAACTGACAGCATTACTTCCTTTAGCATGCCTCCAATTGCTGCAGAAGCCTGTTAATCACCCGTTCAATTAAGACATGTGGGCAGCAGCAGGGGAACAGCGAAAACATGCAGCATAGTGGGCCCTGAAGGTCAGGGAAGGGGACCTCTGGCCTAGAAGACTGCCAGCCGTGACTGTACCTCGAGCTAAGGGTTAAAGCGTAGGGCTTCTTTCAGCTTTAAATCCATTCACGCATGCATCACGCTGAAAGAGGCACAGTGGGAAGTTCCAGATCAGGCTGACGAAGGAGAGGCATTGTCGAAAAAGGTTGCGATTTCAATGGAGAGCTGCTCCCTGATGGTCTAGTGGTCAGGATTCAGCGCTTTCACCGCTGCGGCCCTGGTTTGATTCCCGGTCAGGGAAAACCTTTTCGGTACGCACGTGACGCATTCTCTTGGTTCAGTCTTTCAAGCAAGTTTTTTGTACCTTAAAATAATGTTTGCGAACTCGTGTCAGTGGTTCATCAACTCATGACAGGGTGAAACGGCACTTCTGCATTTGTTTTGCGGCCCTCTATCGGCCATAACAGCACTATGTAAGTTTCGGTCGTCGAGTAGCGGTTTTGTAGTTAAAATGAGACTACAAATGCGACTTGCTTTACGCCAGGCTTCTCAAAAGCCGGTAGGTGGACCATCCTGCAAGACTCTCTGGGTGGAGCATACTCGGCAGGTACATTTAAATGAAACATACCTAGCTGCAGGTAGCTTGAACAATTGTCATCATGACGGAGCCAAAATTGTATTCATTTGTACGCCACTGTTCCGACCATCTGTGCTACCCCTCAATCCGTGCTTCGCTGCAGCACTGCGCATGCACATTTCGATGTTACGTCACAGTTCGCTTACTCAGCAAATCTGTTATGAAGAATTCCTACCTGGAAGATCCATTTCATCTGTTTTATTTCTTTGAAGTTTACGGTGAGTTTTATTCAAATTATTTTAGTACTGCCTAATTTTTATTTAAAATATTTTAAGGCTTTCCTTATGCTACTTGTTTCAAATTTACATGACAGCCCTTGTATGTTAGTTTCACTTCTGTGATATCGTTACACTGCAAATGGTCCTTGCTCCTATGAACTCACCCCTGATTTTAACAGTAACTCACATACTGGACTTGGACCTTGCTCTACCTCATTCATACCTGTTATGATCAGCAGAGAGTGGACTAAAAATCATAAAGCGAACAAATGCAATCCAAATAATCTCAAAAAGTTGCCAAAAGCCCCACTTTCAGTAAATCATACAGTCCCTTCATCTCCAATCACTATTAATATGACACTTTTTAATGTTCGCTCTCTGCTGAACAAAACTTTTATAATAAATGATCTGATTTTAGACCATAATCTTCATTGTTTATTTTTAACAGAAACTTGGCTGAGTGCAGATGCCCCTGTTGTTCTTACAGAGGCCTCCCCACCTAATTTTAACTTCACTTATTCTACGAGGAGTAGCAAAAGGGGAGGCAGAACTGCTTTTATAAGTTCATCAACACTTTCCGCCAAACCTGTTTTATTTGATAACTATTTTACTTTTGAATATAATGCAAATGTTTTTAGCACTCCTCAGATTTTATGTGTCACAATTTATAGGCCTCCTAAGAAGAGTGGACTTTTTATTCAAGAATTTACAGAATTTTAATCCATTTTGCACAACTCCTTTGAAAGGATCATTTTAGCTGGTGATTTTAATCTACATATAAATAACCTTTTAGATCCTTTATCAACAGATTTTTTAAACATCCTGACTTATACGGATTTTAGCCAACATGTCATGCAGCCGACTCACAACAATGGACACACCCTGGACTTGGTCATCACGCATGGCCTGTCCACCCGTGTGTCCTCTGTTGTTGACTTGGCTGTCTCTGTTTTTTAAAATCACCAGTTTTATTCAGCAGGAGACCTTTGTGAGAACTGTCAAGAAGCGCCATCTAACCCCTGAAGTGGCTGCAGGTTTTCTGGAAATTTTTAAAAAGAATCCTCCTATTGTTTTACCTGCCCCCTGTGATTTTATTGTCAAGGATTTTAACAGAAGGCTTCAGTCCACTCTTGACCGGCTTGCTCCACTACAAGTTAAAAGTTTAAAATCTAAAGCTGCAACGCCGTGGAAAAATGAAAACCTCCGAAAAATGAAGAGAAAATGTAGGGCGGCAGAGAGAAAATCGAGGAAAAGTAAAACCACAATAAACCATCAAATATACACAGATCTTCTCAAATTATACAACAATGCAGTAAGAAATTCAAGAAATTCATACCTCTCCAAAATATTCTCGGAACATAAAAATAATTCCAAAATCCTTTTTTCCACCATTGATATACTTTTTAACAGAGCTACTACTGAATTTCCTAAAACCCCCTCAAACACTCTTTGTGAGGAGTTCGCAGACCAATTCAGAGGGAAGGTAGACACCATCAGATGTAAGATTTCATCTTCTCAGAGTAACATGGTTTTAGACAAATCTGAATGTGTGTCTTTACCAGAGGAAACGCTGGACAGTTTTGTCCTGGTGGAAGCTGGGACTCTTGATAAAGTTTTCTCCTCAGTGAGGCCCACCACACGTGTTTTGGACCCGATTCCCACTTCCTTCTTTAAGCAATTTTATGGATCTTTTAGAGATGAGATTTTAACCATGATGAATTGCTCCCTTCAGACGGGGGTCTTTCCTGCCGCCTTTAAAGGGGCGGTAGTGAGGCCCCTGTTGAGGAAGAGCAATTTAAATTTTAATGATTTTAACAATTTTAGACCGGTATCTAACTTACCTTTTTTAAGCAAAATTTTAGAAAAAATTGTTTTAATTCAACTTAATGATTTTATTAATGAGCACACTGTCCTGGAGAAATTTCAGTCTGGTTTTAGGGTGAACCACAGCACAGAGACGGCCCTTCTAAATATTTTAAATGATTTTAGATTAAACTATGATGCACAGAGGGTGACAGTGTTGGTTCTACTAAGCGCTGCCTTCGATACAGTAGACCACTCTATTCAGATTGGCCTCTCTGGTGCTGTTCACAAATGGTTCACATCCTATCTCACAGACAGGACATTTATGGTAAGTTTAGATAGCTGCTCCTCTAGGGTCCATAGGATTACATGTGGTGTGCCCCAGGGTTCGATTTTAGGCCCAGTGCTTTTTAACCTGTATATGCTCCCTCTTGGCAGCGTCATCAAAAGACATGGAGTCAACTTTCACAGTTATGCTGATGATACACAGCTGTACATCTCCATGTCTCCCGATGACACACGGCCCATGGATGCCCTTTTTAACTGCATTTTAGACATTCAATCCTGGATGGCAGAAAACTTTCTCCAGCTCAACCAGGACAAAACTGAAGTTTTAGTCATCGGTCCTGAGGCTCAGAGAGAGAAACTTTTACCAAAACTACAATCACTGTCTTTTAATCCCTCTTTACAAGTGAAAAACCTGGGCATGATTTTTGACTCTGGGCTGACTTTTATTCCTCACATAAAAAATATTACTAAAATAGGTTTTTAAAGAACATCACCAGAGTCCACCCCATTCTCTCTCGGGCCAATACGGAGACACTGATGCATGCTTTTATCCCCAGTAGAATTGATTATTGTAATGCCCTACTTTCTGGTCTTCCCAAAAAGAGTATATCAGGTTTACAACTACTACAAAATTCAGCAGCACGTGTCCTGACGAAAAACCAGGAGGCGGGAGCACATTACACCGGTCTTAAAATCATTGCATTGGCTCCCCGTACATTTCAGGATCGACTTTAAGGTTATTTTAATGGTTTTTAAGTGTCTTAATGGTCTTGGGCCTTCTTATCTCTCTGAACTGCTTTTACCATTGTTGAGAAGGTGTTTTCACTCTAATTTAAAGCCTATTGTAAAGGAACAGACACACATTTAATTTATGACCCTGGGCTCTCTCTGAGCTCTCATTTCACCTTCCCGCGTGCTCGTTCATTTCTGTAAAAAGGAGCAATAAGAACAACAAACAACAATTATATATTTTAACAGTGAGACGTCGTTCACTGGACTCAGTTCTAGTAACTGAGCACAGCTTTATCTCAGCATAAGGTTTTTATTTGAAACAAGAGTTAAAAAGGAAACTCCTCCCACATAGATCTTCCTTCACAGAATGGTCACAGCTTCTTCACAAAAGGCACACAGGATGTGCCACATTCCTCTTGATTGTTCACGGTTTCTAAGTGTTTCCACATGCACTACAAAATTAAACCCTCATACAACATTACCAGAATTTATATCTCTTCACCATATAAACCTTCGCGGTCTCTGCGCTCCTCTGGCAGTCATCTCCTTGTCACCCCCAAAGTCAGGGGACACACGCATGGCGAGGCGTCTTTCCAGTTTTATGGCCCTCACCTCTGGAAAAGGCTGCCAGAGGACCTCAGGGCTGCAGAGAACTTTCATGTTTTTAAGAGCAGGCTCAAGACTCACTTTTTTGGCCCAGCTTTTAACTGATTATTATTTTTTACTGTCTGTTTAATTGCTCTGCATGTTTTATATGATTATATTTTTATCAGTTTTACTATTTAATCTTAGCACATTAATTTACTGTTTATTTTTATACTTTAATTTATCTTAATCCCTGTTCCAGTGTTTCCTCTGTGGGAGCCCTCTGCCCCAGGAGCGGTGGTCGGCTGTGGCTCCGTGGGTGCTCTCCAGGTGGAGCTTGGGTGGAGGTGGGGGTCTTGGCCTTGCCTCCACTGGGTGCCCTGTGTCGGTGCCTCGGCTGCTGCTGTTAATCTACCGCTGCCGGGGCAGATGGCTCCTCTGACGGCGTTTCCTTGCATGGTTCATCTACACTCGGCCCAATGTCCTTTTTTACTTTTTCTTTTAACTGTGTGTGTGCATGTGAGTTTGGTTGGGGGGTGAGGGGTAAAACTGTGACCATGCTTTTAAATCTGTGGGGGAGGGAAGGGAAGGTGGTTTTATGTGGGGTCATTTTAATCTGTAAAGCACTTTGTGATGCAACTTGTATGAAAAGCGCTTTATAAATAAAGTTTGATTTGATGTAAACAAGTCCCATTAATTAGAGTCGTAGAGTAAATGCAATGTATTTTGTGGGCTATTTGTGCTTACAATCATACTACATTTTAATATTGGAGCAATAATACTGCTATCTGCTCTACGTCTTACTGGCTTGGTATATATTAATTAGCTGCTTTACAAACTAATAACAGATTGCCAGAGTGTGCTATTCAACTATAGGCATCTTTATGTGCTAGTTTTAGCTTTATATTAAATGGGTAGCATGTTCTGTGGATTCAAAAAAAAGTTTTCGTTATTCATGTAAATTGTTACTATGTTAGGCATTACTGCTAAACTACCACTTCAATCCCGCCACTTGAAAAATATTTTTGATTATGTTTAACATCAAAGCGAACATTTGTTGTTTTCGGCATGTAAACATACAGCACCGACAGATGCACGCTACGGTAGGACATTCTGACGAGGTAGCACAGATCATCAGAACAGTGCTGTCAACCATATAATAAAGAAAATAGACCATATCACGTTATAACGTGATAGTTTATTGTAAAAACATGAAACTATCACGTTATAATGTGATACTGTCTAATTTCTTTATTATATGGCTGACAGCTACATGACATGCTGAAATATAGAAAATGTACCTGGGATGAAGACATTTGACACGCAACGAAGGCTGCCCAAGACGTTAAAATCTGTGACGTTAGAGGGTATTGCTTGTCAATGCACGTGAATCCCCTGTTGTAACCATAACAGTTTTTACAACAGTAGTAGAAAACAATACCTTTTTCCCAACTGTAGGGGGACCCCGAGAGCAAAACTTACATAGTGTTGCTTTAAGTTGGACAACTTGCACACTCGGTGGCCGCTAAATGATTTTTTGCCCCACTGTATATATATATATATATATATATATATATATATATATATATATATATATATATATATATATATATATATATATATATATATATATATATATATCACACACGGGATGCAACCTCAAGTCAATGACTGCTGGGATTCCTTAAATAGGCAACTAACTAAAACTTTAAAGTGATTGGAATGTTTGTATGATTGTATTGAAATGAATTTTCTTGTAAAATGCCTTGAGATAAATAAACTGAATTGAAATTGAATATATATATATATATTTATTAACTTATTAATTTTTTGTTAGGATGCAGTAGTTTTTCTCTTTACCTTTGAGGACACCAGAATATTTTAGAAGCCATAACTGACTGTATGTCTAAAAAAAAAAGGAAAAAAAATTTAGACATTGAACTTGCTAAGATTTATCCATGTTCATTTTGACTTGCAAGCAGCCCTTAAGGGCCAGAGTCTTGGGCTTTAGACATGTCTTGGACAAGCCTGCCTCATTGCTCCTACTGTTTTTGATCTTCATGCAGGTTCTCTCCTCCATCCTCCTCCTCCTCGCCTACCAGAATGTTATCTGCTGTCACACAGACATTATGGAGGACTCAGCAAGTCTCCAGTGCCTGCAGAAACAGAGCGCCAGTGTATTCTGTTCATGCCAAAGGTTTTGCTTCAGGCCTTTGGATGGCACCTGTTAAACATTTGTTCCATGTGGCCTACATACAAACTAGAATGAAGGAGTCACAGGGAATTGTGTAACAGTGTCTGATTGTTGGTAAAGTTGGGTAAAAAGCTTTCAATGGGTAGAGTTTTCAGTAATTCTGCTGGAAGAAGAATATGTCATAATTTACCAGTAGTAAAAGCTTTCACATCAAACAAGGTATTGAAATGTTACGGGAAGTACAAACATAAATCAGGGTTAATACCTAGTAAACCAACAATGCAATATTTAAACTGATTAAAAGTCTAAGATTTACCAGGCCCTTATTAGGTTCAAAATAAAATATGGTCTTACTCAGAATTCTAGTACTTTATTTTAATTAAGATTGAAAAGGGGAAAAGGAGATTATTCTTACAGACACTGGCACCTTGATAAATCAAAGATTTAGCTAGTACCATATTGCAGAGACTGTAAAGACTCTAGTACAATTCAGACCCAAAACACAGACCACAACCCCAGAATGGTTAAAGACATTGTTAATACAAAGAGAAAATGTGCAAGGTAATCTGTTGCTTCTTTTCTGAAAACATTTGCCAGCCAGATTCTGCAGGATAAATAAAGTGACGCAATTTTTGTATGAAAAGCGCTTTATAAATAAAGTTTGATTGATTGATTGAGTGATGTGGACAAAGAGATGGTAATACAGTAGAAGGGGATCTACCCAATTGAGGTGGAATCCTGGAAGCAAGATATGAGTAGCTTGTAGTTCGGCAGCATAGGTGACTGAGAGGAGCCTTAGGGTGCTAAAGAAGTAGGTGATTACTTCAGTTATAGGAAGGAGGCCTACTGTGCGGTTAATTGCTAGATGATAATTGCAGTCTAGGATATTTTCAAAGGTATATCTATGACCGTTCTCTTGGAACCAACAGCTGGAGTTAGGTAATTACCCACTACTGGCACAGAGTGATGTGTTTCTCTTATCTTCAGCATTCTGTTAAAGCGGTTCCCCAATGCTGCAACAGCCTTTTGTATGGGGTGGGAGACATTGTCCAACTGTGATGTTATTGTTGCTAGCAAAGAGCTGGCCTTCCTGGTGAGCTTGCCTAACTGCTTCCTTTCAACTGTAGATAAGCTGCTACTCCAATATATTACACCACAAAAAATGGTGGGTCTACGCATGCAAAAAAATCCACCACTCGTTTTTTAGTTTTTAGCACTGTAAGTGGTTCCTATGAAACCAGTCAACATATTCCTGTGTCCGCTTCCTCTACGCTGAGCCTACCTCACAAGTGGCAATTGCAGAGGATGGTCAAGTCCTTTACACCAACATGGAGTCTCCAGGTTGGAGTTTGATCAAACAAACTACAAAATGATGGGTAGAATTTCAGTCTAATTTGATAGATTTGTGTCACTATTTCAGGGGACGTGAGGCAACTTTTGGATCAACATGTTAATGCTAACTTAATGCACGGACAATCAAAAAGTCAAAGAGAGGTATGCACAATTAAATGATGGCATTAGCTCAGACCTTCGTAAAAAAAAAAATGGCCGCTAAGAAAATTTACAGCATCTTGAAATGATTAGCCATTGGCAGCCTGCAATACTGTAAGATACTGTGTGTTTAAGTTGCCTGGCTACTACAAGTAGACTCATTTTAAACTACCTAAATTACCTTTGAAATTAAATACATGTTTAAGTCAAACTGAATCTTCCTGGTAAGAAACCAGGAAATGTGTATGGGGAACAAAATAGGCTGTTAGTGTGTGATGGTGGTGGTTGGGAGGGGGGGGGGGGTGGCGTCTCTTGTGAGCTTTGTTTGATTTCACATGAGTGGATTCCACACTTATGAGGCCTTAAGCAAAGACAGCAGGAGCCAGTGAAATGAGGAGGAGCAGAGAGATGTGGGACAGACAGGCAGAAAAGGAGACAGTTCTGTCCCACAGCAGATGGTTACAGAGCCGAACATCATGTGACATTGTTACCAACAACTGCAGTGGCTTTTTAAATCAAGAGAAAAAAACAACACTCACTGAATATGACTATGAATATGTGTAATCATTGTTCTCACAGCAGCTAATTGTATGAATCACAAGAAATACATTTGATATGTGAGATGATTGCACATTTTGTGACTGTCATTTTGTTACATTTTCCACAGAGGTGGAATTGTGAAATATGGCTCAGCACCCAGGGCAACATGGGCTGGGGGTGGCTGAAGCACTTGACAAAACGGTAATCTGTCAGTTGCTCCGAGACATGTTTTACAGTGCTATTTTGTAAACTAATTGTAAATAAAAAACGTTCCCCATTCTTTACCCACCTGTGCTTGCATACATTGTAGCACTACAACAAAATGTTTATGTTGGAAATGTACTTTACCGCTTTCAAGTAGTTTTGCATCTGATTCTCTTTAGCTCAAAATCTAAAATTTATAGGACTGACAAAAACTGGACCATTCTAAATGAAACCAAGATTCATTAAAACAAAAAGATGTATGAAATTTGTCTTTTATTTGTGAAAATACACAAAAAAGATCATTGTCGTTGCTTTCTTGTTATTAGAATCACCTCAGATTGAGTTTTTTCGTTGTTATTTTTTAATAAAAGCAAATAAAATGATTAGGCTACAACCAGTCTTCACAGAAGCTAGTTGTAAAACAAAGTATTCTAAGATAAAATGCTATATGGTGATAGATTAGCATATCATGTGTATCATGCCATAGTATAAATGTAGTTTCATGTGCTCGATTCTATCTTTCCCACAAAGATTGACCCAGAAAGCTGAAGCGGAGTCGCAATGTTTAAAGGCATACTCCGCAACTTTCATGATATTTGCCTTCTGTCGCCCTCTTAAGGCTTGCCGCGCAACATCACTGTTGTGCTGCAGATAGGTAGGATTTGGCTATGAATAAATATGAATAATTGCCTAGGGCAATTATTAATAAGATTAATAATTTATTGTAAAATGTACCAAGTTTGGGGGCACCACCTGGTGGATTCCAGGAACATATAGCCAAATTGTTCAGTCTCAGTTTGTGTTTATGATTACCTGGCTGATAAGGCTGAGATAATTAAACAATAGATGAAGGAATAAGTTATTACGCTGTGGACATTAATTGTACGCATTACTCCAAGTAATCCCAGACAACTTCTCTTTAAGTTAAGGGGACTTTATTTAGAAAATAGCTCAACCTTACAGCCAAACATTTCATAAATGTATCCCATCTATTCTAAAGCATGCAACAACTACTACAGATCTTAGAAAACAATAATAGGTGAACATTAAACACAATTAACATGAAATGAATCAGTGAGACAGCTGAGGTTTGGGACAGAAAAGGAGGGCGTGGCCCTCACTCCAGGGGGCCCAAGTCACAGATAGCCTGTGGGTCAAAAGTCATAAATCTTAGCTCTGTGCCAAGATGGAGATTAGCACATGGAGTCTAAGAAAGAGTCATAAAACTAGCTTTGGCTAAAGGAACACATGGGGGAAGCGTCCATGTGGAAGGCCTCTGGTTTAGCGACAGACTAAAGACCAATGGGGTTTACCCTTTCAGCTGAGACCAGCTAATGCAGGCCAGACCGAGCCCGTCTCTGCCGACCGGGTGATCAGGGAGCGAGAGAAAGAGAGAGAGGAAAAGAGAGGAAGGAAAAAGAAAGAAAGGCGTGATCCACTCAGGATAAAACAAACAGTTTCAAACACAGCAATTACAGCTCCAACTTATGCGTGCGGCGACAAAACTGAGCAAACAGGTACAGCGCTTAAAAACACTTTAAACCAACAATGAACGAGATCTAACTCGTTAAAACTCTATTTTCTCTATTTATCTCTGCCCTGACACAATATTAGTATAAATGAACCGGTTCAGTCCTACTTGCTTTGAAGGAGGTCCAGTCCACTAGGAGGAGAGCGAATTGTGTCCATAGTTGAGCAAGAAAAAGAGTTAGGACCTGCACAGGATTTTAAGGACCGTGTGGCCCAAAGGCAGGCTGGGCCTCCAGGTCAACGTCTAAGGAACTGTCTTGAAACAGTCCTTATATCGCGCACCCTGGTTACGCAAACGGGGTGAGCACTTCAAAGCTTTGAAATGAGTTCTTTCCCGGTCCATCGGGTCAGAACAAAAGAGAATCTTCACCGGTGAGATGTCCTCTGTTGAGCCAGGGTCACTGCTTAGACTTCTGGTTTGAGAACAGTTTGAAAATGGGCGCGACTACTCTTATAGCCCCTTTGGCCGTGATGTCATCGTCGATGTCACCATGCGTGGTCACGGACCAATAGGAGTGTGTTGGGGGTCACTGCTAGGATTGCTGGGAAATGTGGTCTGCTCAGTCCATCTTTGAAATAGCTCCAAGCCATCCAAAAGTCTGTTCAGTTCATCTTATGAGAAATATAATCACAACATCACTGTTGTAAAATCAAATCTCTTTGTCGCTCATAAGAGGCATGTTTCACTGGCTGCTTTCCGAATCGCTTGCCCAAAAAAGCGCCGTTTCAGTTCACAATTCAAGGTCGGGGTAATTTAGAGTAAAGGTCTCACAGCTAGGTATTCAGTTTGTGGGGGAGGTCGGGGTAATTGGAAAAACAGTGGGATTAGATACAGAGAACGTCTAAGCGCCACGTAGCAAACACCTCCCGACACAAGAATCAGCCTACATCTTTAGGTGTTTTTAGGAAAAAATCAAACGACTAAAATATAAATCACAAGCTTGACAAAACCCAAAGAAAAAAAGTTTGCTGTAGTCGCTGTATTTCAGTATATAAATCAAAGTTTGCAGCTTTATCTACAGAACCGAGTCTTACATGTTAGCGTCACATTAGCCTCTAGATGACTAACTGAGATCGACTCGGTTGTGTAATTCACATTACTACTACTGTAAGGCATACCGTGCAAACTATGTTCATCCACCTCCACACATTGAATAAATAGCTTTCTCAGGACTGTATAACAACATCATGCCAGAACAAACAGTATAACCCCAGTGAAATCATTTATTACTTACCTTTCCGTTAGCAGCACGGCTTACTTGGCGTCCGTAGTAAATGACGTTTGTTCCAAAATAACTCTCCAACGAGGAAAAGCCGGCCCAATATTTACTCTGGTCTTTGCTCTCTCTCTCTCTCTCTCTCTATCACTCTCTCTTTTTCTTTTTCTAGCTTCTTCTGATATGGGATTCATCAGCCATCTCTAAAATCTCTAAACAGCGAGGCTGTATGTGTCATGGTTCCAGGGTGTTTGTGTTTTGTTAATTTTCCTTATTTAGTTCTATTATGTTTTAGTTGTTCTTTGTCTCCCTCTGGTGGTCTTGTGTTTGGATGCAGTTGTTTGTGTTAATCTCTTTTCCCCAAGTTCATACTTATCCTTCATTAGTCCCAGTGGTTATATTTTATTCCTCCTTTTGTTTTCCGGTGTTTCATTAGATTCCCTTCCAGATTTATCTTTAGTTTCTTAAGAGTCTTCTGTCTCCCAGTTGATTACTTCCACCTGCTCTCTACCTCCCACCTGCATCTGCTCCCACTAATTGATCATTGGTCTTCTCAGTCACTTCCTCATTTCCTCCTCAGTATAAATTCGGTCCTCTCTCAGTCACTACTCGCTGGTCCGTTGCCATTCTTCCCTCTCTGGTTCTTGCCTTCCTGGTTGCCCGTCTGGTTCCTGTTTTTTTCCCATTTGCTGCCTTTTGATCCTCCTGAGTTATGTAAGTTCCTTGTCCTTGTTTTCATTAAATCATTTTGTTTATACTTGCTGCATTTTGGGTCCTCCTTAACGTCTAAACATGACAGAACGGACCAGCCAGTTACTGGACC